>SJXQ01012332.1:0-26331 GCA_006408695.1 Aepyceros melampus
ATACATCTTGGATTATAATATAGTTTACTTTATTTTATATATATGGTATATTGTATTATATATAATATAATATATCAAACATTTTAAGATATACATAAATTGGATAAGTTGTCCCTGGGTCTATACAACATCATTAACACATCATCCAAAAATTTTACTTTAAATCATTAAGTGACGCCTACCTTATTTAAATTTTGGGGATCATTTCCAAAGAACAATATAGTTAATTTGCTACACACATCAATTACTGTCTGGTTGCACACATTCTGACCAATGAACTTGCTAATGTATGTGTTGGGTAAAAATTCTTTTTCACCAAACAGGATCTGAATATGATATATTTGAAGGATAACTTTTGATGGAAAAATGTATTTCATGCAGTAGAAATCAAGAATGACAGAATTAATGAAATATACAAAATTTGCAATGTGTTACTGAGTAGTAGAGTTAGTTCACTGTGATACTGTACCATCAGTATGAAAAAAATTGTCTAGTAAAATAGAATATGTTAGACATTTAAAAAAAAATTCAACCAAACGAGCATCTTTGAGAGTAATGAATTTAACCTCACCTCAAGTAGAGCAAGTAGAATACAATAAAGCTGATGAGTACAAAACATATATTTTGATGCTGTGCTACATACATAAAAATGGAAAGAAAACACACCCACACTTAAACAGTTAAGCAAATAAACCTACTCATCTTAATATACGTCCTTTGTAAGAAAAGGTAACAGAATGAGATTTATAAAGTGAATTTTTTAAAAGAGAGAAAATACATTTCCAGAGATAGTGGATGAGAAGCCACTATAAAAAAAAAAAAAAGAAGAAAGAAGCCAGATTAAGTGATGTAATAATAAAAATAGCAAGAAACAATACCAAAGAGTAAATGATGGAATGCATTACAGGAAAATATGTTTTCTCTGAAATCCTTCAAGGAGAGGACAGTGGAAGAAGTATATTTAGAGAAATTTATGAGTTAAAAACAAAAGAAATTAGATAAAATTTTATCTTTAGATAAATATTGAATTCTATCTCAGATAGAGATTGAAAAAAATAAAAAAATATACAGATAAAAGTCAAAGAATAAATGTAAATCAAAAAGTAAAGCACAGATTTATACATATGACTCCACTTACTTGCATTTCTAGAAATTTAAAAACTAATTGTTAGCAACAAAAAGCACAATCAATATAGTTAAAGTGACTAAAGGCTGGGAGTGGGAGAATACCTGAGCTCTAAGGACAAATGGAAACTTTCTGGGATGATGGAGATATTCTATAGCTTTATTTTGGTGGTAGTTACATAGGTTTACACATTAACCAAAACTTACTGGATAATATATTTTAAATCAGTGCATTTTGTTGTATATAAATCTTACCTATGTTAAATTAATTAAAAAATAGCATCATAAAATTATAAATATGGCAACCATAACCTTTAAAGGAGCATTATACAAGATAGATAGAAGAAAGAAAAACCTACCACACAAAGATACAACTTTTGGATGTTGAGAGAAGGTAATCTGTATGTATGTCTTGTGAAAGGAGCAAAGCTAAATTATGAGTGAAATTAAATCCATGGAAAGGGGCTCCATCTCCAGTATACCTAGGTAGTAAACAATGAAAACCAAAAATGACTACAAATTTAAGCAGTTTAAGCAACATAATGTATTTAAAATATTTGTAACATGGCCTGGGAACATGGGAAAGGCCACATTCTTAGCAAGTATACAAGAAAAATTTACAAAATTTGACCAGGTGCATGACTTCAAAGTTGGTGGTATAAAAACCTACAAAAGACCCACTACTCAGTAATGGCAATGAAAACTTCTAAACATTTTGATGATTCTGAAAATTAACCAAGAGCTTGCAAAAATCCAAAGAATGTATTTTTAAGAAAATTCCTGAATCTTGGTAAGAATAATACATTATGAGGTGTTTAGCTTTTGATATGCCTATTTTTTTTTCCAAATTTGTAGTAGCTTTGAAAAACAGGAGCCTTGCAACCAATGTAGCTTTGTAAATCAGCAGCTTAGCAGACACGAAAGAAAGTGAATGGGATTGAAGCTTCTCAAAATGCCCAATTTCCAGAGAACTATTATAATTCGATTAGCCTGACAGATCTTAGAAAAGCCTTTTTCACAGAATTTGCTTTTATTTGCCCTAACTCAGAGTTAACCAAGTGTGAATAACCCTATGAGACACCATTAAACATGTTAATGCATGCATAGTTGGAGTTTGGGAATTGAGGAGAGTTAAGAAAAATATTTGTAAAAAGAGTGGAAAACTTTCCAAATTTATCTTCATATAAGAGAGTAAATAAACTCTAAGTAGGATGAACTCAAAAAGATCCAGACAAAGTCAAACTGTCAAAAGACAAAGAACTCTGAAAGCAGCCAGAGAAAAGCAGCTCATCACATGAAAGGGATTCACAAGTAACTTCTTATCAGTAACAACAGAGATTAGAAGACAGTGAAATGACATTATTCAATTTTATTTATTTTTATTTTTTAAGCACTTTACCTGAAGATTTTTATTTTATTTTTATTTTACTTTACAATACTGTATTGGTTTTGCCATACATCAACATGAATCCACCACGGGTGTACACGTGTTCCCAATAAAGAACCCCCCTCCCTCCTCCCTCCCCATACCATCCCTCTGGGTTATCCCAGTGCACCAGCCCCAAGCATCCTGTATCCTGCATTGAACCTGGTCTGGCAATTCGTTTCTTATATGATATAATACATGTTTCAATGCCATTTTCCCAAATCATCCCACCCTCTCCCTCTACCACAGAGTCCAAAAGACTGTTCTATACATCTGTGTCTCTTTTCCTGTCTTGCATACAGGGTTATCTTGCATCTTTCTAAATTCCATATATATGCGTTAGTATACTGTATTGGCGGAGAAGGCAATGGCACCCCTCTCCAGTACTCTTGCCTGGAAAATCCCATGGACAGAGGAGCCTGGTAGGCTGCAGTCCATGGGGTCGCTAAGAGTCAGACATGACTGAGCAACTTCACTTTCACTTTTCACTTTCATGCATTGGAGAAGGAAATGGCAACCCACTCCAGTGTTCTTGCCTGGAGAATCCCAGGGACAGGGGAGCCTGGAGGGCTGCTGTCTATGGGGTCACACAGAGTCGGACACAACTGAAGTGACTTAGCAGCAGCAGCAGCAGCAGCAGCATACTGTATTGGTGTTTTTCTTTCTGGCTTACTTCACTCTGTATAATTGGCTCCAATTTCATCCACCTCATTAGAACTGATTCAAATGTATTCTTAATGGCTGAGTAATACTCCATTGTGTATATGTACCACAGCTTTCTTTATTATAGTTCTATTTTTAGTTGTCTGTGGAGCATCATTTCTGCTTTCATAGTGGCTATAACAAGTTACATTCCCACCAACAGTGTACTGCTGCTGCTGCTGCTAAGTCACTTCAGTCGTGTCCAACTCTGTGTGACCCCATAGGCGGCAGCCCACCAGGTTCCCCCATCCCTGGGGTTCTCCAGGCAAGAACACTGGAGTGGGCTGCCATTTCCTTCTCCAATGCATGAAAGTGAAAATTGAAAGGGAAGTCGCTCAGTCGTGTCTGACCCTTAGCATGGACTGCAGCCCACCAGGCTCCTCCATCCATGGGATTTCCCAGGCAAGAGTACTGGAGTGGGGTGCCATTGCCTTCTCTGAAACATGCATGCACACTGTGGTAAAAAGTAACCATGTACACATTTACCTTTGCCTTTTCCTGTCTTCTCTATATTTCTCTGAAAAGACTAAAGCAAAAAAGTAGTGGTGGGTTCGCAAAGTGATGAACATTTGGGAAACTGGAGTTGTTGTTGTTCACTGGGTCAGTTGTGTCTGACTCTGCAACCCCATTAACTGCAGCAAGCCAGGTCTCCCTGCCCTGCACTATCTCCCAGAGCTTGCTCAAACTCAGGTCCATTGAGTCAGTGATGGCATCCTACCATCTTGTCCTCTGCTGTCCCCGTCTCTTCCTGCCTTCAACCTTTCCCAGCATCAGAGTCTTTTCTAATGGAGTAGTTCTTTGATCAGGTGCCCAGAGTATTGAAGTTTCAGCTTCAGCATCAGTCCTTCCAAAGAATATTAGGATTGATTTTCTTTAGGACTGACTGGTTTGTTCTTCTTGCGGTACAAGGGACTCTCAGGAGTTTTCTACAACACCACAGTTCAAAAGCATCAGTTCTTTGCCTCTCACCCTTCTTTATGGCCCATCTCTCACATCCATACATGACTAATGGAAAAACCATAGCTTTGACTGTATTGGCCTTTGACTATATGGATAATATTGACCTATATCGGCAAAGTGATATCTCTGCTTTTTAATACACTGTCTAGATTTGTCATAGCTTTTTTTCCACGGAGCAAGTGTCTTTTAATATCATGGCTTCAGTCACCATCTACAGTGATTTTGGAGCCCCAGAAAATAAAGTCTGTCATTGTTTCCCCATCTATTTGCCATGAAATGATGGGACCAGATGCCAAAATCTTCATGTTTTGAATATTGAGTTTTAAGCCAGCTCTCTTTCATCTTCATCAAGAGGCTCTGTAATCCCTCTTCAGTTTCTGCCATAAGAGTGATGTCACCTGCATATCTGAGGTTATTGATATTTCTCCCAGGAATCTTGATTCGAGCTTGTGCTTCATCCAGCCCAGCATTTTGCATGATATGTTAACTTATGATATAGTTTAACTACATATAAGTTAAACAAGCAGGGGGACAATATATAGCCTTGACCTACTCCTTTCACAATTTTGAACCAGATTGTTCTTCCATGTCCAGTTCTAACTGTTGCTTCTTGAACTGCATACAGATTTCTCAGGAGGCAGGTAAGGTGGTCTGGTATTCCCAGCTCTTCAAGAATTTTCTACAGTTAAAGGCTTTAATGTACTCAATGAAGCAGATGTTTTTCTGGAATTCTCTTGCTTTTTCTATGATCCAACAGATGTTGGGAATTTGATCTCTGGTTCCTCTGCTGTTTCTAAATCTAGCTTAAATATGTAGAAGTTCTCAGTTCACATGCTGTTGAAGCCTGGCTTAGAAATTTTGAGCATTACTTTGCTAGTCTGTGAGATGAGTGCAATTGTGCAGTAGTTCGAACATTGTTTGGCACTGCCTTTCTTTGGGGTTGGAATGAAAACTGACCTTTTCCAGTCCTGTGGCCACTGCTGAGTTTTCCAAATTTTCTGGCATATTGAGTGCAACACTTTTATAGCATCATCTTATAGGATTTGAAATAGCACAGCTGGAATTCCATCACCTCCACTAGCTTTGTTCATAGTGATGGTTCCTTAGGTCTACTTGACTTCGCAGTCCAGGATGTCTGGCTCTAGAGGAGTGGTCACACCATCGTGGTTATCTGGTTCATTAAGATTTTCTTGTATTCTTGCCATCACTTTTTAATATCTTCTGCTTCTGTTAGGTCCATACCATTTCTGTTCTTAATTGTGCCCATATTTGCATGAAGTGTTCCCTTGGTATCTCTAATTTTCTTGAAGAGATCTCTAAGTCTTTCCCATTCTTTTTTCCCCTCTATTTCTTTGCATAGATCACTTAAGAAGTCTTTCTTATTTCTCCTTGCTATTCTCTGGAACTCTGTATTCAGATGGGTATATCTTTCCTTTTCTCCTTTGCCTTTCACTTCTCTTCTTTTCTCAGCTATTTGTAAGTCCTCCTCAGACAACTTTTTTTACTTTTCTTTTTCTTGTGGATGGTTTTGATCACCACTTCCTGTACCATGTTAGGAACCTCTGTTCATAGTTCTTCAGGCACTCTGTCTATCAGATCTAGGCCCTTGATTCTATTTGTCATTTATATTGTATAATCATAAGAGATTTGATTTAGATTGTACCTGAATGGTCTAGTGGTTTTCTCTACTTTCTTCAATTTAAGTCTGAATTTGACAATAAGGAGTTTATGATCTGAGCCACAGTCAGCTCCTGGTCTTGTTTTTGCTGACTGTATAGAGCTTCTCCATCTTCAGCTGCAAAGAATATAATCAATCTGATTTCAGTATTGACCAT
Organism: Aepyceros melampus; assembly: GCA_006408695.1. Taxonomy (NCBI): domain Eukaryota; kingdom Metazoa; phylum Chordata; class Mammalia; order Artiodactyla; family Bovidae; genus Aepyceros; species Aepyceros melampus. The sequence goes on from SJXQ01012332.1 coordinate 6,049, forward strand.
CTGGCGATGTTCATGTGTAGAATCGCCTCTTGTGTTGTTGGAGAGGGTGTTTGCTACGACCAATGCATTCTCTTGGCAAAACTCTGTTAGTGTTTGCCCTGCTTAATTTTGTACTCCAAGGCCAAACTTGCCTGTTATTCCAGGTATTTCTTGACTTCCTGCTTTTGCATTCCAATCCCCTGTGATGAAAAGGACAGGTTTTTTGGAAGGAAGCTGGGGAATTCTCTACAATCTGGGGAATAATAGGAAATGATGTTTTTGGACATATTTTCATTTTAATTCTTGTTGCTGTTTAGTCTCTAAGTTATATCAAGCTCTTTTGCAACACCATGGACTATAGCCTTCTAGAGTCCTCTCTCTGTTGGATTTCCCAGGCAAGAACACTGGAGTGGGTTGCCATTTCCTTTTCCATGAGATCTTCCTGACCCAGGGATTGAATCCAGGTCTCCTGCATTGGCAGGTGGATTCTTTACCACAGAACCCTCAGGAAATTCTTAGGCTCATTAATAACCATACAAATTAACATCTAGAATAACTTTTACAGATAAACATTTAAAATATTTTAAAATATTATTCAAGCTACATATGTTAATGAAATACCTTCATTACACTGAAATACCTTCTGAGTATACAAAATTATATCAATATTACTAATTTAAAAACACATTCAACACATTTTTTTGTCAAAATAAAACAAACAGACTTTTTCCCCCTACCTGCAAGCCCAGAATTCTTTAGAATCTGGATCTAGGTATAAGTGTTTCCTGGACCAGGCAGTCCTCTGTTGTTCCCCATCCACACATCACAACCAGCATCTGCCAGAAGGAAGTCTAGGCTATTGCTTGGAAGATTGGAAACCCAAGTGCTCACAGTTACAAGCACGCCATGGTATAAGAACACAACTGGCTTTTGGACTGAAAAGAGCACATTGAAAATATTTGATAGCAGAAAAATATATCTGAAAGTATAACAAAGGTCTTCAAGTCACTTTAATATAGTTAGGACTGATTGGATTGTATCCAAAAGAAATGTGCTAACAATTCATTATATTTATTTTATGCTACATCGCCTAGAGAAGAATACGGCAACCCACTCCAGTATTCTTGCCTGGGAAATACCATTGACAGAGGGGCCTGATGGGCTATAATCCACGGACTCACAAAGACTCAGACACAACTGAGTGCACGTGCGCGCGCGCGCACACACACACACACACACACACACACAAAAAATACTGATATTTTTCCTTAATCTTCAGAGCAAAAGAACTGCAACATCATCTATGGGGTCCCATGTCCTCTTCTTATCTCACTTCCTGGAACACACTTTTCCTTAGTTACTGATTTTAATTTCTAGGGCTTGCAATTCATATTTTTTATATATCTATATAAAGAGTTTACACCTCATGAAAAAATGAAAGAGAATTCTCCAGAAACGGGAATGCTTAGAGTCTTTAAAATCTCACGTGCAGCTAATCAAAGGAAAAAAAAAGATACCCTCCTAAGCTTGAATAATGCTTGCTGGAAGCACTTAATGCAGAGAAGAGGAGTGAACCAGAACTATGCTATTACACCAGGAAGAGCAATGATAATCCACACTTGGGTAAACCGAAGAATATCAGAGAAAAACTGGTTGAAAATTCTGGGTTGGGCTTCTATTCAGAGGCTTCCACCTAGTTCACCAAATCAAATTCATGGGCCAGGGTGTGCTCCACTTTGTTTTAGAATCCAATGTAAATCAAGTGTCATTCAGACCCTCAGCATAATATTCAAGAAGTTTCTATGTTTTTTATGAGTAAATTAATCTCATATTCTGTGATTAGGATATATCCGACTGGATTGTATTTGATTTAAAATTTGAGATACTCATCTTTTTCCATCACATAAATCCTACCTAAATAATTAGCACCATTCTTCCCATTAGGAATCCAGTTGAGCTGAAGGATGCAACCATCTGCAATGATAGCTTCATACTCTTCACTTGGGTAACCTCAATATGTAATTATCTGACTCTGAATGGAGAAAAGACAGACCATTTAGTTTTATGAGTTTATTTGTCCAATTTTATGATTCTTAAAGTAGAATTCTTATTGGTAGGTTTCATATACTATGTAAGGAGAGCTTTCAGATTTTATAATAAAAGAAATTTTAAAAGAATGAATGAAAGTAATAGTGACAGTCTTTGGAGGTGTTTTCTTAATTAGTGATAGTAATAACTTACAACATCCATATTGGCCTCAGGATTATTAGGTTTTTTCCCAAGGAAAACAAAATGTATTTCCAAACACACGGAGGACACACACTTTTTACAGTAATGAACGCATTTTCAACCTACTAAGGAAAAAAATTATTAGCATGATGCTGTAAATGTTTCAATATAAAGTCAGGGCTCTTGTGCTGCCTTGCTATTTACTTCACAGAGATTTTGTTACCATATCCTCTGGTTCTTGTTTCATTGCCTTGCCTATTAGTTGGTTTTATAACACTTCTGTTTTTCTGGTTATTTTCTTTCAGTTGTGTACATGATAGTTCCTCAGAGGACCGTTTGTCTATCAACTTTTAGATTTGATTTCAGAGCTACCATTTACTATTTGTTATACACTGAACTGTGTCTCTGCACCACACTCCCCTGAAAAAGGGGTTAAATCCTAACACTCAATACCCTAGAATGTTTTTGCATATGTATATAAGGTTATTGCAGAAGTAATTATTTAAGTTAAGGTAATACCGGAGAAGGGTGAGCCTCAGATCCTATAAGACCAGTCTTTATAAGAAGATTACCACATGAAGACAAGGACATGCAGGGAAAATACCATGTGATAGAGAAGACATAGGTGGAAGGTATATAGCTGTAAGCCAATGAATGGTAAAGACTGCTAGCAAACCCCTAGAATCTCGGAAGAGGCAATAAAGGATTCTTTCTCTACAGTTTCAGGGGGAGTATAGTTCTGCCAAGACCTTGATTTCAGACTTCTAGCTTCCAGAAGTGTGAGGTAATAATTTTCTATTATTTTAAGCTACCTACTTTGTGTTATTTTGTTATGACAGTCTTAGGAAAATGAAAAACCATCTGTCAGAGAAGGGAAAGAGTTTTAATACCTGGACTGACTTTGTTGAACTTATGAATAAAACAAGGTGATCCCTGATTTAGTGTCTGTTTTGTATGTGAGAACTCACATTAATCCCCTCAAAAAGGCAGACCAAATGTTACTCAAACACTGCCAAAACACATACATTTTTGTATGCTTTAAAATATCTGGATTCAAAATGATGTATTAAATGTTTCACTCACTGTAACACACATGATGCCTACTACTGTAAAGAATGGGAGTTCATGTACACTCATGGCTAATTCATGTCAATGTGTAACAAAACGAATACAGTATTGTAAAGCAAAACAAACTAAAAAATAAAAATTAATTAAAATTTAAAAAAAAAAAAAAAAAGATCTACAGCCATTCTTCACCTGTCTCCGATAGTTTCCCTAAAGGACATCTGCACTAGCAAGCATATCCACACTCTCACCCACACCTTGGAAATGCTCTGCTGTGTCCATTCACAGCCCAATAATTTTTCAAAGTTTTAGAAATTTAGTTTCCTGCTCCACAGTCTTCTACTCTAAACCTGGCCTATTTTTTCACCAGGAAAAAGTTTAGCCTGAGGGATACATGAGGGAATGGCATGTTTTCTGCCTTTGAGCTGCATATAATCTAGCGATAGTTCAGCAGCACCAGGTCTCTCTACTTGCTCTCTTACCTGTAATGTCCATGCATTTCTCAGTCCCTTTTACTTTTGGTTGACTCAGAGCCTACATATTTGCTCTGATAATCCCATGGGTGCTCACAGTGCGGAGATTCCTTAAAAAATTGCAAATAGAAATACCATATGACCCAGCAATTCCACTGCTGGGCATACACACCGAGGAAACCAGAACTGAAAGAGACACATGTACCCCAATGTTCATTGCAGCACTGTTTATAATAGCCAGGACATGGAAATAACCTAGATGTCCATCAGCAGATGAATGGATAAGAAAGCTGTGGTACATATACACAATGGAGTATTACTCAGCCATTAAAAAGAATACATTTGAATCAGTTCTAGTGGGATGGATGAAACTGGAGCCGATTATACAGAGTGAAGTAAGCCAGAAAGAAAAACACCAATACAGTATACTAACACATATATATGGAATTTAGAAAGATGGTAATGATAACCCTGTATGTGAGACAGCAAAAGAGACACAGATGTATAGAATGGATTTTTGGACTCTGAGGGAGAGGAAGAGGGTGAGAGGATTTGGGAGAATGGCACTGAAACATGTATACTATCATGTAAGAAATGAATCACCAGTCTATGTTCGATACAGGATACAGGATGCTTGGGACTGGTGCATGGGGATGATCCAGAGAGTTGATATGGGGTGGGAGGTGGGGGGGCGTTCAGGATTGGGAACTCATGTACACGCGAGATGGATTCATGTCAATGTATGGCAAAACCAATACAGTACTGTAAAGTAAAAATAAAAATTAAAAAAAATTAAAAAAATTAAAATTGAGCTCAAAAAAAAAAAAAACCCATAGGTGAACTGAAACTTTAGACTTATTCAAAACGAAGAATAACTAGGTAACAATGTAGATATAGAGCATCCTGCTCAGTCCTCAGTTCTAATAAGTATTTGCTGTTCAATAAACAAAATTAATCATATTATTAGGAGTACTCTTCAAATTCAATGTTTTGTTGTAATAGCACTGTCCTTTCAAAAGAATAGTTAAAATTAAATGAAAGAATAAATGATACCACTGTTCCTAAAAGCTACCAATGGCTCCTTATGTTTTCCTCAACAGTATAATAAAATTCTTTCTCACTTACTGTACAAACCTCATCAAAGGCTCCTTAGGACTTGTCTTAAAGTACTAAAAATTAGTGCTTGCTATTTAGGCCAAAGACTGTAAAGATCTCAAATCAAAGCCCCCAGATTTTGCATAGAGGTAGCCTAAGAGAGAAGGCTGAAGGGAAATTAACATTTGGGGGTGAGAGGGAGAGAGTAAAAGAGAATGACCTCCCTAGGCTACCAGGATTGGTGCCTGTGAGGGACCTAATCTGGTCAAGTTCCAACCTGGCCTCTTTTGATAACTATAAACACCAGAAACATTCTTTGCATCTTATTGAATTAGTAAAATAAATGAATTTTTCAGAAGACTCCACATCCATTTGCTAATAAATGCTGAATATGCTTTCAAACACCTCATGTCTTCTCATAGATATTTTATTAGAGGGCCACTCTCCCCTTACTGATTTGAGAATAAGTCCGATTTCATTTTAAGTTAGAAACTAGGAGCTAGAGCAAGTGGCAAGGCAGCCTGCTCCTGTTACACATTCAGAGCACTGTTTCCCCTCCCTCCCTGCAGTAACTTCAGTCGTGTCCGACTCTGCGTGACCCCAGAGATGGCAGCCCACCAGGCTCCCCGTCCCTGGGATTCTCCAGGCAAGAACACTGGAGTGGGTTGCCATTTCCTTCTCCAATGCTGCTGCTGCTGCTGCTAAGTCGCTTCAGTCGTGTCCAACTCTGTGCAACCTCAGAGATGGCAGCCCACCAGGCTCCCCGTCCCTGGGATTCTCCAGGCAAGAACACTGGAGTGGGTTGCCATTTCCTTCTCCAATGCATGAAAGTGAAAAGGGAAAGGGAAGTCACTCAGTCGTGTCCGACCCTTCGTGACCCCATGGACTGCAGCCCACCAGGCTCCTCCGTCCATGGGATTTGCCAGGCAAGAGTACTGGAGTGGGGTGCCATCGCCTTCTCCACAGAGCACTGCTTAGCCTTTCCTTTTTCAAATTCTCTGAAATCAAGTCCCTAAAGAAGTAGAAAAGAGGAAAGAAACTTTTTCATAAAAGATTTATATGTATATAATCAAGGCTGAAATTTTTAATAGAGAATTATATTTTACCTAAAATAGAACTAAACTTCACGATTAAATATATTAATTTTCAAAGTATAATAAATAAACTTTACCATGCCAGAGAGTCATAATTACTGTCATCAAATGTGGATGCTTTCTGCTTCCTGGATAAGTGAAAATTTTAATTCTTTTTTCTCTTCTTTATATTTATATACATGTATCTGTATATTTTGGATGACCTTCCTAAGAATGTTCAGTGGTTTCATTTCAGATACATTCTTATATTTGCCAAATGCAAGTCAAAGACTGCATTAACAGTCAATTCACAAAAGGATCTGGCTCCTAAACCATCCTCCTTGATCTATCAGCTGGTCAAACTCCGCTTTCCCTGTATCTTTATTCTCTGAGTATTCCAGACTCTGGGCTTCCCTGGTAGCTCAGACTACCAGGGAATGCAATGAAGGAGACCTGGATTGGATCCTTGGGTAGGGAAGATCCCCTGGAAAAGGGAATGACTTCCCACTCTAGTATTCTTGTCAGGAGAATCCCATGGTCAGAGCAGCCAGGAGGGCTGAAATCCATGGGGTCGCAAAGTCAGACAGGACTGAGTAACTGGGAAAAAAAAAATTCTGGGCAAGACAGTTTTTACCAGAGTTTTTGAGAGTTGTTCTATCTAGGGTTATTTATAAAATGACATACCAAATTTAGCATATACTAACAAAATGAAGTTTTATATGTCTATTGAAATTTTATTTTATTGCGCTAAGAACACATAACATGAGTTCTACCCTCTTAAAATTTTAAATGTATGACACAGTATAGTGGCAGCCCTAACAAAGTTCTTAACCTCTCCGATGTACCCAAACTCGTGGGGACTTGGGTTTTCTGTTTTTCTCCAGTGGTATGCTGAAATCTCCCTTCCAGATGGCTGGATTTCTACAAAGTCTGGAGGTATCTGCCCAAGATGACATTCCCAGGTTTTCTCCAACCTCAGCTTAGAGAGACCGTGGCAGGTTTGCCAGCTTCTGCTAATTCTGGAGCCCCTGTGGATGTATGCCTGCCTATTACCAGATACACAGGGAATGAAGTTTCTCCTGGGCCCCTTTGGCTGGCTCCACACCCTCAAATAAATATTCTGTTTGTGTATGGTTGCCAATGTTTAGTTGTCAAAAGGGAGGACAAAAAAAGGCATATCTTTTGCCACCTTGATGCTGACATCATCTCAGTATTTCATAAAGTCAATTTTCCTCAAATTTTTCTATATGTTGAATATAACTGCAGAAAAATTATAGCAGACATTTTGCTCAAAATTTTCAAGCCAGGCTTCAACAGTATGTGAACCGTGAACTTCCTGATGTTCAAGCTGGATTTAGAAAAGGCAGAGGAACCAGAGATCAAATGGCCAGCATCTGTTAGATCATCAAAAAAGCAAGGGAGTTCCAGAAAAACATCTACTTCTGCTTTATTGACTATGTCAAAGTCTTTGACTGTGTGGATCACCACAAACTGTGGAAAATTCTTAAAGAGATGGGAATACCAGACCACCTGACCTGCCTCCTGAGATATCCGTATGCAGGTCAAGAAGCAGTAGTTAGAACTGGACATGGAACAACAGAATAGTTCCAAATAGGGAAAGGAGTATGTCAAGGCTGTATATTGTTACCTGCTTATGTACTGATATGCAGAGGACATCATGAGAAATACTGGGCTGGATGAAGCACAAGCTGGAATCAAGATTGCTGGGAGAAATATCAATAACCTCAGATATGCAGATGACACCACCCTTATGGCAGAAAGTGAAGAACTAAAGAGCCTCTTGATGAAAGTGAAAGAGAAGAATGAAAAAGTTGGCCTAAATCTCAACATTCAGAAAACGAAGATCATGGCATCTGGTCCCATCACTTCATGGCAAATAGAAGGGGAAACAGTGGAAATAGTGACAGATTTTATTTTGGGGGGCTCCAAAATCACTGCAGATGGTGACTGCAGCCATGAAATTAAAAGACGATTGCTCCTTGGACAAAAAGTCATGACCAACCTAAACACCATACATATACACAATGGAGTATTACTCAGCTATTAAAAAGAATACATTTGAATCAGTTTTAATGAGGTGGATGACGCTGGAGCCGATTATACAGTTTATTTTGGGGGGCTCCAAAATCACTGCAGATGGTGACTGCAGCCATGAAATTAAAAGACGATTGCTCCTTGGACAAAAAGTCATGACCAACCTAAACACCATATTAAAAAGCATTACTTTACCAACAAAGGTCCATCTAGTCAAAACCATGGTTTTTTCACTAGTCGTATATGGATGTGAAAGTTGTAATATAAAGAAATCTGAGCACTGACGAATTGATGCTTTTGAACTGTGGTGTTGGAGAAGACTCTTGAGAGACCCATGGACTGCAAGGAGATCCAACCAGTCCATTCTAAAGATCAGTCCTGGGTGTTCTTTGGAAGGAATGATGCTAAAGCTGAAACTCCAGTACTTTGGCCACCTCATGAGAAGAGTTGACATGACACATTGGAAAAGACTCTGATGCTGGGAGGGATTGGGGGCAGGAGGAAAAGGGGACAACAGAGGATGAGATGGTTGGATGGCATCACGGACTCGATGGACCTGAGTCTGAGTGAACTCTGGGAGTTGGTGATGGACAGGGAGGCCTGGTGTGCTGCAATTCATGGAGTTGCAAAGAGTCGGACACGACTGAGTAACTGAACTGAACTGGACTGAACTGAGTCAGTGATGCCATCCAACTATCTCATCCTCTGTCCCCGCCCTTCTCCTCCTGCCCTCACTCTTTCCCAGCATCAGGGTCTTTTCCAATGAATTGGCTCTTCCCATTGGAGATGGCCAAAGTATTGGAGCTTCAGCTTCAACATCAGTCCTTTCAATGAATATTCAGTGTTGATTTCCTTTAGGATTGACTGTTTTGATATCCTTGCTGTCCAAGAGACTCTCAAGAGTCTTCTCCAGCACCAGTTTGAAAATGTCATTTCTTTTGTACTCAGCCTTCTTAATGGACCAACTCTCACACCTCTACATGACTACTGAAAAAACCATGGCTTTGATTCTACAGATATTTGTCAGCAAAATGATATTTCTACTTTTTTTTAATATAAATTTATTTACTTTAATTGGAGGCTAATTATTTTACAATATTATATTTGTTTTGCCATACATCGACATGAATCCTTCACAAGTGTACACGTGTTCCCCATCCTGAACCCCCCTCCCACCTCCCTCCCCATACCATCCCTCGGGTCATCCCAGTGCACCAGCACTGAGCATCCTGTCTTATGCATTGAAACTGGATGCATCTCTACTTTTCAATATGCTGGCTAAGTTTGTCATAGCTCTTCTTTTAAGGAGCAAGCATCTCTTAACTTCATGGCTGCAGACACTGTACACAGTGATTTTGGAGCCCAAGAAAATACTGTCACTGTTTCCATTTTTCCCTCATCTATTTGCCAGGAAGTGATGGAACCAAATACCATGATCTTAGTTTTTTGAATGTTTAATTTTAATCCAACTTTTCCACTTTCCTCTTTCACCTTCATCAAGGTTCTTTAGTTCCTCTTCACTTTCTGCATTAGGGTGGTGTTATCTGCATATCAGAGGTTGTGTGCATCAGACACTATGTTCTTCAGGAAGTAATGAAAGAATCTACTATATGATTGATTTGTTGTTTAAATTGTTATGGGTTCTCCTGCCCCAACTGCTATTTTTTTGTTGTTGCTACATATTCACATTATTTTAAACATTGATTGAGCCAGCCTTTTGTGACTCAGGACAGGCCTAGATCACTAAAGCTTTTCTATAAACATGAGGCAGCCAGAAGACAGGGTGGTGGTGGGCAGGGTCTGTCCTGGGAAAGCCCCAAAAGGCCCTACTTGGTTACAGAAAAATTAGCTTTCATATAAGCAAGTATTCTTCCAAACGCTTATATATCTAAAAATTCATATATTCCCATATTTCTTGAAGGAAAAAACTCTACCTTTCTCAAAAAGCCTTTTCCTGTAATTGAAAATATTTAAGATTATTGTTTCTGTTTTTAGTTACTTACATTCTACTTAGAAACTCAACAGACTGCTTTGGGCTGAGCTATAATCTGCCATTACCCCTAGTGTAATAAATGCCATTGACTTTATGAATGGACAGCTTAGGGGCAATGCAAAAAAAGGAGGAAAAAATTCCAGACTTTATACAAATAACTGAAAAAGTATACATAGTAAGAACAAAATAATTGGATTTTAATAGAAATTAGATAGATCCTTCAATACGAATACCATGGTTCTCTATGGGTTGCCCTGGATAATATCAATGATCTCACTGTAAACTTGATGATATACATCTAATCCAAACAAAAAGTCTACATGATTATAGTAAGAAATAGTTTTATGGTAAATATGATTTGTGATTTCAGGAAGTAAAATTTTAACATCTTCAGGGTCAGCCAACAAGTCACTTCCACCACTCCAAGTTGCAGTTGGCACGTTCATGTTTGTCACATTGTACAATGGAGAAGTTGTCTAAATGCAAATAAGTAAAAGTAAGAGTTTTCAAAGAGAATAATACATATAAAGTGTTACTTACTAATTCTTTAAATTATAATTTAAAGTACAATTTTAAAGTAAGCTTAATCTAAAATAATTGTTGTTAAGGAAGCAATGAGTATGAAAGAATATTGTAATTTTTACTTATTAATAGAAATAAATCAGATACAAATTAAAACTAGAGTTTATTCTGATTCAGAGTATCAGAATTTTCTTTGGCTTATATAACTGTCAATATCAGTTCAGTTCAGTTCAGTTGCTCAGTCATGTCCAACTTTTTGCAACCCCATGGACTGAAGCATGCCAAGCCTCCCTGTCCATCACCAACTCCTGGAGTTTACTCAAACTCATGTCCATTGAGTCAGTGGTACCATCCAAACTTCTCATCCTCTGTCGTTCCCTTCTCCTCCCACCTTCAATCTTTCCCAGCATCAGGGTCTTTTCAAGTGAGTCAGTATGTTTATTAGTAAATGATAAACATTGGCAGTCAAGTTCAGTATGATTTTAATGAATTAAATCTTTATATTTTACCTCAAATGTTTACACAAGCAAACTACATCAGGCATTGGAGCTTAGCAAAGGCAGAAAAGTATGGTGGAGAAGCATAAATTTTGAAGTAGATAGACTTGGGTTCTAGTATTTCAAGACATTTGTCATCATACTCAGACAGTTTTTATCAGCTTCTCAGTAACTTCTACTTTTTCTAGTTAGTATATGTGTTTCTTATCTTCCCAAACATAACAGTCTTAGGTCAAGAACAATGGTATGCTTGCTTTTTATTTCTTATTTAACCAAGCTCAGAGCTATGCACATTATAAATACAGTATTTTTCCTCTTGAGAGATGATGAATTATTCTACTACTTGTCAATTTCTCTAGACTTATCTAAGATATTTGTTGTTAAAATACAAAGAGAATATGGAAAGTCACTTTGGTTGGAAACAAACATTTGGATCCAAATCAAGATAGTTTACATTTACTGGTCCTTCTCACTGTACTACTGTACTTTTGGGTTTCACAGACGAATCTTTAATAGTAAAAATCATTTCAATTGATCAGGGAGAGAATTTTTAATTTATACATAATTATGTACCTGATTAAAATGAACCAAGTTCAGATCAGGACTGCCCCAGTCAAAAGCTTTCAAGTGACTAGAATTAAAAAGCTGAAAGAAAAAATTTAAAGTAAGACTATACTCATTTTTCCATTACAATGGCAGCTGATACGAGTTAGGTGTGCGTTGCACAGAAAGCCCCTTTGTACTACCGTCTGTTAGTATTTGTGTAGGTGGCCTTCTTTGTTCCTCTCTTCCTATACACAGGTTAAGAAATGGAAGAGCTAGGAGGCGGGGGCAGGAAAATCTGCAGACAATAATTCTACCATCTTCATATTAATGCACATCTCCTGAAGGCCTTTTACCTTATTAAAGGAGGCATGTTTGTTTGGGGTAACATTAGACCTCCCCAGAAATTCTCTGCTGTGTCTATAGAGGTCTAGGACTAAGCGTGCTAGGACTAAGATAACAATGCCCTAAAAATTATTGCTTCAAATAACAAAGATCAAGAGCATGTCCCAGAAGCCATCCCCTTCTTCACTCCTTAACAGTTGCAGCTTCACCACCAGCTTTGAACCTATTAGGTCTAATCTGACTTTGACTGTTTTCCCCCGATTATGTTTTCATTTCAAGAAGGCTAAGTTTCTCATGTTACTCATCTTCTCCAGTATGATAAAATGTCTATGTCTCTATATATCCCATATTTTATCTCCTCCCACACTCCCCAACTCTTAAAACTCTATCATCTGTTATACCATCATCAACCTACACGTTAAAACACTTTTCTGATTGTTAATCTGATTTTCCCTGAGAATATTTCTTTCCCTACAGTTCCAAAATTGGCCATTATGACATTAACATTTGTAAAATTTTGGTCAATTCTGAGACATTTTTTCATCTTATCTGTGAGAAGCATTTGATTACCTATTTATTCCCTTATTGTTGAGATATTTTTTTCACTTAACTTCTAGGATAACGTGATATCTTGGTCTTCATTATTTTTTTTCATTGTTTCACTCAGTGCTTCTTTTAAGCTTCCTTGGCAAATTCAGCCCCTCCTGCTGACCTCTAAATCTTTCCATGTCTCATCACTTAATCTTTACTCCTCTTTTCTTCTCTATTTATACTCTCTATTTGTTTTCTCATCCAGTCTCTTGGCTTTAAATGTTATACATATTCAAAGTGTTTATCTTCTTTTATAAGTCTTTTCTAAATTCTAGACTCCTATCAGGCTCACGCTCAGTTGCTTCAGGCATGTCTGACTTTTTGTCCCCCTAAGGGTGTAGCCCGCCAGACTTCTCTGTCAATGGGATTCTCCAGGTAAGAATGCTGGAGCAGGTAGCCCTGCTCTCCTCCAGGGCATCTTTCCAACACAGGGATCAAACGCCTGTGGCGTCTCTTGTGGCTCCTGCAATGCAGGCAAATTCTTCACCACTGAACTGCCACAAAGCCCTCTAGACTTCTATACACAATTGATTCAAAATCAAGACTTAAATGTCTAAAACAGCACCTCCAAAACAGAACATCCTATCTTTCCACTAAACCCATTCCATCGTCAAACTTCTCCCTCTCCTTCAAAATTAATTTCATCTTTTCATTACTTAGTCCAAAAACTTCGGATCATCCAAGATTCATTTCTTTTACTTTTCATATTTCCATGATTAAATTTTGTAGGCTCCAATTTCATGATATACACATGCATATTTAGAATCTAACAATTTTTATCACCTCTACTGGGAAATATCAGAGCAAGCTATCATCAATTCTCTTTTGCATTGCTACAATAATCTGACTTTCTCATTGCTTATAGTCTTGCTTCACTATAATCTAATCAACACAGAAGCTAAAAGCATTCCTTGAAAAGAGTTCAGTTCAAGTTGTTCAGTCATGTCCAACTCTTTGTGACCCCATGGACTGCATGCAGCATGCCAGGTTTCCCTGTCCACCATGAACTCTCAGACCTTGTTCATACTCATCCATCAAGTCAGTGATGGCAATAAACTATCTCGTTCGCTGTTGTCCCCTTTTCCTTGATTCATGGACCTAACATTCCAGGTCCATTTTAAGCCTATGCTTCATCCAGCCCTAAATAAAGTCAGCCACTGTTTTCCCATCTATTTGCCATGAAGTGATGGGACCAGATGCCATAATCTTCGTTTTCTGAATGTTGAGCTTTAAGCCAACTTTTTCACTCTCCTCTTTCACTTCATCAAGAGGCTCTTTTCTTTAGTTCTTCCTCACTTTCTGCCATAGAGGTGGTGTCATCTGCATATCTGAGGTTATTGATATTTCTCCCAGCAATCTTGATTCCAGCTTGTGCTTCATCCAGCCCAGCGTTTCTCATGATGTACTCTGCATAGAAGTTAAATAAGCACGGTGACAATATACAGACTTGACGTACTCCTTTATGCATTAAAGTACGCTTTTATCTTTCTCTGTCTGACTCACTTCACTCTGTATAATAGGTTCTATGTTTATCCACCTCATTAGAACTGACTCAAATGCATTTCTTTTTATGCTGAGTAATATTCCATTGTGCATATATACCACAACTTCTTTATCCATTCATCTGTTGATGGACATCTACGTTGCTTCCATGTTCTAGCTATTGTAAATAGTGCTGCAGTGAACAATGGGATACATATGTCTTCTTCAGTTTTGGTTGTCTCAGGGTGTATGCTTAGGAGTGGGATTGCTGGGTCATATGATGGTTTTATTCCTAGTTTTTTAAGGAAGCTCCATACAGTCTTCCATAGTGGCTGATCAGTTTACATTCCCACCAGCAGTGCAAGAGCGTTCCCTTTTCCCCACACCCTCTCCAGCATTTATTGTCTGTGGACTTTTTGATGAGGGCCATTCTGACCACTGTAAGGTGATGTCTTATTGTGGTTTTGATTTGCATTTCTCTAATAATGAGCGATGTTGAGCATCTTTTAATGTGTTTGTTAGCCATCTGTATGTCTTTGGAGAAATGTCTGTTTAGGTCTTTTGCCCTAAAGAATCCGATCTGATTGGATTGTTTGACATTGAGTTGTATAAGCTGCTTGTATAATTTGGAAATTAATCATTTGTCAGTTGTTTCATTTGCTATTATTTTCTCCCATTCTGAGGGTTGTCTTTTCACCTTGCTTATAGTTTCCTTTGCTGTGCAAAAGCTTTTAGGTTTAATCAGGTCCCACTAGTTTACTTTGCTTTTATGTTCATTACTCTAGGAGGTGGTCATAGAGGATCTTGCTTTGATTTATGTCATTGAGTGTTCTGCCTATGTTTTACTCTAAGAGTTTTATAGTTTCTGATCTTACATTTAGTTATTTAATCCATTCTGAGTTTATCTTTGTGTGTGGTGTTAGAAAGTGTTCTAATTTCATTCTTTACATGTAGCTGACCAGTTTTCCCAGCACCATTTATTGAAGAGGCTGTCTTTGCCCCATTGTATATTCTTGCCTCCTTTGTCAAAAATAAGGAACCCATAGGTGCATGGGTTTATTCCTGGGCTTTCTGTCTTGTTCCATTGGTCTATATTTCTGCTTTTGTGCCAGTACTATACTGTCTTGATGAGTGTAGCTTTGTAGTATAATCTGAGGTCAGGAAGGTTGATGCCTCCAGCTCCATTCTTGTTTCTCAAGACTGCTTTGGCTATTCATGGGTCTTCTGTGTTTCCATATGAATTGTGACATTTTTTTGTTCTAGTTCTGTGAAAACTGCCATTGGTGATTTGATAGGGATCACACTGAATCTGTAGATTGCATTTGGTAGTACTGTCATTTTCACAATATTGATTCTTCTACCCAGGAACATGGAATATCTCTCCATCTGTTTTATGTCATCTTTGATTTCTTTCATTAGTGGCTTATCAATACTAGTAACACTTTAAATGTTTCTAGCATTCATTAAATTTAAAGACACTCTCATAATCATTATCCTATTTAATTCTCATAGTTATTTTTGTTAAGTGAGAGCACTGCTTCTTGAGAAATCTGTATGCAGGTCAGGAAGCAACAGTTAGAACTGGACATGGAACAACAGACTGGCTCCAAATAGGAAAAGGAGTATGTCAAGGCTGTATATTGTCACCCTGCTTATTTAACTTATATGCAGAATACATGATGAGAAATGCTGGACTGGAAGAAACACAAGCTGAATCAAGATTGCTGGGAGAAATATCAATAACCTCAAATATGCAGATGACACCACCCTTATGCCAGAAAGTGAAGAGGAGCTAAAAAGCCTCTTGATGAAAGTGAAAGTGGAGAGTGAAAAAGTTGGCTTAAAGCTCAACATTCAGAAAATGAAGATCATGGCTGGTCCCATCACTTCACGGGAAATAGATGGGGAAACAGTGGAAACAGTGTCAGTCTCTATTTTTCTGGGCTTCAAAATCACTGCAGATGGTGACTGCAGCCATGAAATTAAAAGACACTTACTTCTTGGAAGAAAAGTTATGACCAACCTAGACAGAATATTCAAAAGCAGAGATATTACTTTGCCGACTAAGGTCCATCTAGTCAAGGCTATGGTTTTTCCTGAGGTCATGTATGGATGTGAGAGTTGGACTGTGAAGAAGGCTGAGCACCAAAGAATTGATGCTTTTGAACTGTGGTGTTGGAGAAGACTCTTGAGAGTCCCTTGGACTGCAAGGAGATCCAACCAGTCCATTCTGAAGGAGATCGGCCCTGGAATTTCTTTGGAAGGAATGATGCTAAAGCTGAAGCTCCAGTACTTTGGCCACCTCATGCGAAGAGTCGACTCATTGGAAAAGACCCTGATGCTGGGAGGGATTGGGGGCAGGAAGAGAAGGGGAAGACAAGGGTGAGATGGCTGGATGGCATCACTGACTCCATGGGCGTGGGTCTGAGTGAACTCCAGGAGTTGCGATTCATGGGGTCGCAAAGAGTCGGACATGACTGGTCGACTGAACTGAACTGAACCGAGAGCACGATTATTAATTCTATTTTTAAAATTAAAGAAATTGAATTCATAAAGATGTAATGATCTTATTTAACTTCCTGCTGCTGCTGCTGCTAAGTCGCTTCAGTTGTGTCCAACTCTGTGCGACCCCATAGATGGCAGCCCACCAGACTCCTCTGTCCCTGGGATTCTCCAGGAAAGAACACTGGAGTGGACTGCCATTTCCTCCTCCTGCCAGTAAGATTTAGAGAAAGAATTCAATATCTTGTATTTTGAGCTCAAGCATATATATTCCTATTTTATCCTGGCTCTCAACATTAAGATGGCATTCATATGGAATTTTCCTTTATCAATATTCACTCAATAAATATTCTTGAGTATCTACTATATGCCACAAACTTAGTTTTGCAATAGATAACTGAACAAAACTTGGTCATGGTCTTCATGGAGTTCACAATTTAATAGAGGAGAAAGTATAATCTAGTGAAAGAGTAGGTATTAAGACACCTCTGTTCTTGTCTTAGTTTTTTTGTTTATTTGTTTGGTTTTTTAAGGAAAAATTTTAAATATATGGGCAAATTAAATCATGAGCATAGCCTAGTTGATCCTTTGCCTACTGTTCTGAATGAACATTTTCTCATTTGTAAAATAGAAAATAACTGTATTGATCTTATTGCCTAAACTGAGGATCTAATAGATTCTATTATTAACATATATTATAAACTTTTAAGAATCATACATATTTTTAATAATTTCAATGTATCCTTCTAAATTTATCATTCTATGACTATGGCCAGATCCCTAGAATGGTGAGATAAGCTGTAAGCAGTTTAAATAAAATTTTACCAAAATGCACTTAAAAATGTATTTTAGTGTACCTGACTCCAGTGGAGCATATTTTGAACAGATGTTCCTGCTGGTTTTGTGACATGTACACATCCACACGACTCTGAGGGTTTAAAACATTATTTTTATTCTTCCAACCAGAAAAAACAATCTTTGATATTTATTAAACTAAAAAATTTCAAGGAAATTTAATTTATAATAAATAGCATTAATAAAACAAAATTATATTTAAATTAAATACATAATGTACTTATTAAATGTAAATTTTGCATTAATGTAGAAGATATTATTGGATTTCTAAGTTCTGAGGTCCATCACCCATACTGAAAACAATCAAAAGTGATATAACATACACCTTTTGAAAGCACTAAAGAACTGAAAAGATAGAAAAATTAGTAGGACAAATGGAAGAGAAAAGAGAGAGAATTTAAAAAGAAAAGCAATGTACTAAAGTCACTTAAGTTTATCTGCCAATCCTAGAAAATTTAAAGTTTCATTTTAAGAAATCAGTTCAGTCACTCAGTCATGTGCCCCTGTGCTGCAGCTCGCCAGGCTTTCCTGTCCTTGAGAAGGGAATTGCAAACCACTTCAGTATTCTTGTCATGAAAACCCATGAGCAGTATGAGAAGGCAAAATAATAACTGGTTAAGGAGAGCAAAAATCAGCCGAGGACTTTT
This sequence comes from Aepyceros melampus, assembly GCA_006408695.1. Lineage (NCBI taxonomy): Eukaryota > Metazoa > Chordata > Mammalia > Artiodactyla > Bovidae > Aepyceros > Aepyceros melampus. The sequence continues at coordinate 23,995 of SJXQ01012332.1, forward strand.
TGAGGACAGTGGGAAAGCTTAAAAAGAAATTCTTTCCATAATAAACTGGGGTCCCAAAGTTCTACACAACTCAAAGTAAAGCTTAATCAGAAATACAGCTGTGCTCATGCCAATCTGTAACCTAGGTCTGTGTTGCCTACATACTCCCTGGGAACCCCCATCAGTGAATAAGATATATAAGGTCAATGTAATCCTTACTAAAACCTTAACAATTATGTACGATACTGACAAACCACTTCCAAAGTTTATGTAGAGAGACAAAAGATCCCAAAATAGCCAACACAATTATTAAGGGGAGGACTGACAAGACATAACCTCAAGACATTATTAATATAAAGCTACAGTAATCAAGACAGTGTAGTATTGGTGAAAGAGTGGACAGATAGATAAATAGAGCCAAATACAGAGCCCAGAAATAGCTCCTAGAAACACAGTTAACTGATCCTTGACAAAAAACAAAGGCAATGTAATAGGAAAATGATAATCTTTTCAATAAATACTGTTGGAACAACTGGATATCACATGGCAGGGAAAAAAACAATCTAGACACAGACCTTACATCCTTCACAAAAAATGCTCAAAACAGACCATAAGTCTAAATGGGAAATGCTAAACTATAAAACTTCTAAAAGATAACACAGAAAAAAACTAGACAACCTTGAGTGTGGCAATGACTTTCAGATACAGTACCAAAGGCACAATCCATGAAAGAAAGAATCAGTAAGCTGAATTACAAGAACTGGACAAAGTAAAAATTCTGGGTTGTTTGATGACATATTTTCCAAATTACATTGATGAGAGTTTTTGCTCAAAAAGAGATGGCAAGAGTGAACGTCGACAATCTAGGAATCAGTGAACTAAAATGGACTGGAATGGGTGAATTTAACTCAGATGACCATTACATCTGCTACTGTGGCCAGGAATCCCTCAGAAGAAATGGAGTAGCCATCATGGTCAACAAAAGAGTCCGAAATGCAGTACTTGGATGCAATCTCAAAAACGACAGAATGATCTCTATTCGTTTCCAAGGCAAATCATTCAATATCACAGTAATCCAAGTCTACGCCCCAACCAGTGACACTGAAGAAGCTGAAGTTGAACAATTCTATGAAGACCTACAAGACCTTTTAGAATTAACACCCAAAAAAGATGTTCTTTTCATTATAGGGGACTGGAATGCAAAAGTAGGGAGTCAAGAAACACATGGAGTAAGAGGAAAATTTGGCCTTGGAATGCAGAATGAAGCAGGGCAAAAACTAATAGAGTTTTGTCAAGAAAATGCACTGGTCATAGCAAACACCCTCTTCCAACAACACAAGAGAAGACTCTACACATGGACATCACCAGGTGGTCAACACCAAAATTAGATTGATTATATTCTTTGCAGCCAAAGATGGAGAAGCTCTATACAGTCAGCAAAAACAAGACCAGGAGCTGACTGGGCTAAGATCATGAGCTCCTTATTGCCAAATTCAGACTTAAATTGAAGAAAGTAGAGAAAACCACTAGACCATTCAGGTATGACCTAAATCAAATCCCTTATGATTACACAGTGGAAGTGAGAAATAGATTTAAGGGCTTAGATCTGATAGATAGAGTGATTGATGAACTATGGAATGATGTTCATGACATTGTACAGGAGACAGGGATCAAGACCACCTCCATGGAAAAAAAATGCAAAAAAGCAAAATGGTTATCTGGGGAGGCCTTACAAATAGCTGTGAAAAGAAGAGAAGTGAAAAGCAAAGGAGATAAGGAAAGACATAAGCATCTGAATGCAGAGTTCCAAAGAATAGCAAGAAGAGATAAGAAAGCCTTCTTCAATGATCAATGCAAAGAAATAGAGGAAAAGAACAGAATGGGAAAGACTAGAGATCTCTTCAAGAAAATCAGAGATACCAAGGGGACATTTCATGCAAAGATGGGCTCGATAAAGGACAGAAATGGTATGGATCTAACAGAAGCAGAAGATATTAAGAAGAGGTGGCAAGAATACACAGAAGAACTGTACAAAAAAGATCTTCATGACCTGGATAATCATGATGGTGTGATCACTCATCTAGAGGCAGACATCCTGGAATGTGAAGTCAAGTGGGCCTTAAAAAGCATCACTATGAACAAAGCTAGTGGAGGTGATGGAATTCCAATTGAGCTGTTTCAAATCCTGAAAGATGATGTTGTAAAAGTGCTGCACTCAATATGCCAGCAAATTTGGAAAACTCAGCAGTGGCCACAGGACTGGAAAAGGTCACGTTTCATTCCAATCCCAAAGAAAGGCAATGACAAAGAATGCTCAAACAACCACACAATTGCACTCATCTCACATACTAGTAAAGT
>SJXQ01012332.1:32490-62617 GCA_006408695.1 Aepyceros melampus
GTAGTTTGAGCATTCTTTGGCATTGCCTTTCTTTGGGATTGGAATGAAAACTGACCTTTTCCAGTCCTGTGGCCACTGCTGAGTTTTCCAAATTTGCTGGCATGTTGAGTGCAGCACTTTCACAGCATCATCTTTCAAGATTTGAAATAGCTCCACTGGAATTCCATCACCTCCACTAGCTTTGTTCATAGTGATGCTTTTTAAGGCCCACTTGACTTCACATTCCAGGATGTCTGGCTCTAGGTGAGTGATCACACCATCATGATTATCTGGGTCATGAAGATCTTTTTTGTACAGTTCTTCTGTGTATTCTTGCCACCTCTTCTTAATATCTTCTGCTTCTGTTAGGTCCATACCATTTCTGTCCTTTATCAAGTCTATCTTTGCATGAAATGTCCCCTTGATATCTCTGATTTTCTTGAAGAGATCTCTAGTCTTTCCCATTCTGTTGTTTTCCTCTATTTCTTTGCATTGATTACTGAGGAAGGCTTTCTTATCTCTTCTTGCTATTTTTTGGAACTCTGCATTCAGATGCTTATATCTTTTCTTTTCTCCTTTGTTTTTCACTTCTCTTCTTTTCACAGAGAACATTTAAACATTCTTAAGTTTAATGTGTCCTAAATGTAAAAGTCCAAGCACCCTTTTAAAACTTCTTACTCATAAATCCCTATGCTTGATTTTTCAAAGAAAAATAATTATACAATTTCTCTTTGTGGAATAAATGACACCTATGTCTTCCTTGTGCTATTTAGATGGATATCCAGCTTTTATACATTTCAAACAAACAAAACCTTGTGTTTGCAGCCAATTCTTTGTGACTAGAGAATATAATATAGAATTAAAACCGAATATAATTTTCCAGGGCACTGCTCTGTAATATATGTCTCACAGTCCTGCTTTGGTTCCCTTACAGGTCTAGAAGCTGACCTATATCCTTAAGAATATATCTACAAACTTTAAACGTGTAATAAAGTAATAGCAGCAATGATCTTTCTTGCCATACCAATGGTAGTGCCTTGTGAATGGCCTACATAAAATATTTGTTCTTGTTGGGTTTGCTTCACAATGAAATCAATGGAGGCTGGAAGGTCATATTTAGCCATCTCATCAAAGCTACAAAAGAAAAAAGAAAATAAAAATGTATATTCTATTAATGTTATGTTAACATTTGAAGATATTGATTAGGTAAATATATATATTTAAAGCATTTTTAAACTCTCCTTGGGTACTATCAATAAGTTAGATAATATAATTTACCTATTGACTAGAGACTTCTGTGAGAACACAAAGTTAAGGAAATAAAATAGCCACAACACAGTTTTATGAAGAAGGTGATTGCATGTTCTAAGTACAGTGAAGTAGACTAAATATATAAGTTACAGAGTGAAAAAATAGAGTAGGGTAGTCAGTAAAGCTTACTGCTTAAAAATGAGAAATAAGCTCAAAATCAAATAAGTACTCTTTAATTTTCCAGGTAAAATTTGTATAAATTTTAATAGTCTTTTGAGAGCCATGAGTTGAGAAAAAAAGACTTAGTTTCATTTCATTTCATTCAAAAAGAAGAAAACAGTCCAATACACTTATACAAAAAATATTACTCGGTTTTTTCTGTACCTGAAAGCCCAGAATTCTTTGGAATTTGTTTCTAGGTACAAGTGTTTTCGGGACCAGGTAGTCCCTCTGCTGTTCCCCATCCACACATCATAACCAGCATCTGCCAGAAGGAAGCCTAGGCTGTTATTAGGAAGATTGGAAATCCAGCTGCTGGCAGATGTGAGCAAACCATGTTGCAAGTATACAACAAGTCTCTGTACTGGAAAAAAAGTAGAAAATTTCTTTTAAAATATTGTAGTGTCTACATGAATATCTCACCTCAAATTTAATCTTATAGGATAAAAAACTTTTAAATTGTATAAATAGGGTAAATTTTACATGTTTTAATCCCATTTTATGTCACAGTTGTTCACTAATGAATTTCTTTCATATGACCAAGCAGGCAGTTAGGTCATGTCACATACATAAACATGGGCTTCCCAGGTGCCACTAGTGGTAAAGGACCGGCCTGAGAATGTAGGAAAAGTAAGAGATGTGGGTTTGATTCCTGGGTCCAGGAGGTCTCCTGGAAGAGGGCATGGCAACCTGCTCCAGTATTCTTGCCTGGAGAACCCCCAGGGGCAGAAGAGCCGGGCAACAGTCCATAGAGTTGCAAAGAGTCAGTCATGACTAAAGCTACTTAGCCCACACATACTTAAACATACAAATTTTTGAGGATATTTAATATTCAAATATCTCTTAGTAACTTGGGGACTCATTTAAATAGCATTGTTCAGTTCAGTTCAGTTCCGTCACTCAGTTGTGTCTGACTCTTTGTGACACCATGGACTGCTGCACACCAGGCCTCCCTGTCTATCACCAATTCCCAGAGCCTACTTAAACTCATGTCCATTGAGTCAGCGATGCCATTCAACCATCTCATCCTCTGTTGCTCCCTTCTCCTCCTGCCTTCAATCTTTCCCAGAATCAGGGTCTTTTCGAATGAGTCAGCTCTTCGCATCCATTCAGTTGTGTCTGACTCTTTGTGACACCATGGACTGCTGCACACCAGGCCTCCCTGTCTATCACCAATTCCCAGAGCCTACTTAAACTCATGTCCATTGAGTCAGCGATGCCATTCAACCATCTCATCCTCTGTTGCTCCCTTCTCCTCCTGCCTTCAATCTTTCCCAGAATCAGGTCTTTTCGAATGAGTCAGCTCTTCGCATCCAGTGGCCAAAATATTGGAGTTTCAGCTTCAACATCAGTCCTTCCAATGAACACCCAGGACTGATCTCCTTTAGAATGGACTGGCTGGATATCCTTGCAGTCCAAGGGACTAAGAGTCCTCTCCAACATCACAGTTCAAAAGCATCAATTCTTTTGTGCTCAGCTTTCTTTACAGTCCAACTCTCACATCCATACATGACTACTGGAAAAACCATACCTTTGACCTATTTACCTAATATTTGTTGTCAGAATAATGTCTCTGCTTTTTAATATGCTGTCTAGGTTTGTCAAGCTGGAATCAAGATTGCCGGGAGAAATATCAATAACCTCAGATATGCAGATGACACCACCCTTATGCCACAAAGTGAAGAGGAGCTAAATAGCCTCTTGATGAAAGTGAAAGAGGAGAGTGAAAAAGTTGGCTTAAAGCTCAACATTCAGAAAACGAAGATCATGGCACCTGGTCCCATCACTTCATGGGAGATAGACGGGGAAACAGTAGAAACAGTGTCAGACTTTGTTTTTCGGGACTCCAAAATCACTGCAGATGGTGACTGCAGCCATGAAATTAAAAGACGCTTACTCCTTGGAAGAAAAGTTATGAGCAACCTAGATAGCACATTCAAAAGCAGAGACATTACTTTGCTGACTAAGGTCCATCTAGTCAAGGCTATGGTTTTTCCTGTGGTCATGTATGGATGTGAGAGCTGGACTGTGAAGAAGGCTGAGCACCGAAGAATTGATGCTTTTGAACTGTGGTGTTGGAGAAGACTCTTGAGAGTCCCTTGGACTGCAAGGAGATCCAACCAGTCCATTGTGAAGGAGATCAACCCTGGGATTTCTTTGGAAGGAATGATGCTAAAACTGAAGCTCCAGTACTTTGGCCACTTCATGTGAAGAGTTGACTCATTGGAAAAGACCCTGATGCTGGGAGGGATTGGGGGCAAGAGGAGAAGGGGACGACCGAGGATGAGATGGCTGGATGGCATCAGGGACTCAATGGACGTGAGTCTGAGTGAACTCTGGGAGTTGGTGATGGACAGGGAGGCTTGGCGTGCTGCGATTCATGGCGTCGCAAAGAGTCGGACACGACTGAGCGACTGAACGGAATGGAACGTAGGTTTGTCATAACTTTCCTTCCAAGGGGTAAGCATCTTTTAATTTCATGGCTGCAGTCACCATCTGCAGTGATTTTGGAGCCCACCAAAATAAAGTAAGGCACTGTTTCCTCTGTTTCCCCATCTATTTCCCATGAGTGATGGGACCAGATCCCATGATCTTCATTTTCTGAACGTTGAGCTTTAAGCCAACTTTTTCACTCTTCTCTTTCACTTTCAACAAGAGGCTTTTTAGTTCCTGTTCACTTTCTGCCATAAGGGTGGTATCATCTGCATATCTGAGGTTATTGATATTTCTCCTGGCAATCTTGATTCCAGCTGTGCTTCTTCCAGCCCAGCCTTTCTCATGATGTACTCTGCATAGAAGTTAAATAAGCAGGGTAACAATATACAGCCTTGATGTACTCCTTTTCCTATTTGGACCCAGTCTGTTGTTCCATGTCTAGTTCTAACTGTTGCTTCCTGACCTGCATACAGATTTCTCAGGAGGCAGGTCAGGTGGTCTGGTATTCCCATCTCTCTCAGAATTTTCCACAGTTTATTGTGATTCACACAGTCAAAGGCTTTGGCATAGTCGATAAAGCAGAAGTAGATGTTTTTCTGGAACTCTCTTGCTTTTTCAGTGATCCAGTGAATGTTGATAATTTGATCTCTGGTTCCACTGCCTTTTCTAAATCCAACTTGAACATCTGGAAGTTCACGGTTCATGTATTGCTAAAGCTTGGCTTAGAAAATTTTGAGTATTACTTTGCTAGTGTGTGAGAAAAGTGTAATTGTACAGTAGTTTGAGCATTCTTTGGCATTGCCTTTCTTTAGGATTGGAGTGAAAACTGACCTTTTCCAGTCCTGTGGCCACTGCTAAGTTTTCCAAATTTGCTGGCATATTGAGTGCCGCACTTTCACAGCATCATCCTTTAGGATTTGAAATAGCTCAACTGGAATTCCATCACCTGCACCAGCTTTGTTCATAGAGATACTTCCTAAAGCCCAGTTTTGAGTATTACTTTGCTAGTGTGTGAGAAAAGTGTAATTGTACAGTAGTTTGAGCATTCTTTGGCATTGCCTTTCTTTAGGATTGGAGTGAAAACTGACCTTTTCCAGTCCTGTGGCCACTGCTAAGTTTTCCAAATTTGCTGGCATATTGAGTGCCGCACTTTCACAGCATCATCCTTTAGGATTTGAAATAGCTCAACTGGAATTCCATCACCTGCACCAGCTTTGTTCATAGAGATACTTCCTAAAGCCCAGTTGACTTTGCATTCCAGGATGTCTGGCTCTAGGTGAGTGATCACATCATCATGATTATCTGGGTCGTGAAGATCTTTTTTGTACAGTTCTGTGTATTCTTGCCACCTCTTCTTTAAATAGCATGTTACATAAGACACATTTTATATGATTACTCCACCTTTCTCACTTCATAAAATAGTTTTATAGTCACATTTTCACAGATATATTTAATATAGATTTTATCACTAGAACCATTGCTTTAATCACCAGTGTTTCCAGAGCTCTAATTTATACTTCCAAGGTTTTTGAGAGGCAACAGCTTTGAATAACATAATACGTGCTCACTGATAACTGTTTTACTCCCCAAATTGCCCTTCACACAGAATCCACATCATTATCTTCATTACTGAATCCAGGCATCATAGCTGGAGTATTGAAAGAACCTTTTATATTATAGCACTTCAATGGCTAAAATATTACATTTCCTGTGATGATACAGGAAAGTGATGAATGGTTTGTACAGACACTATGACAGTGCAGACCAACCCTAGATCCAGAATAACTGGCTTTGATCATCATAGAGAGGTAGGGCTGCTGATATATAAGTCTTGGGAAAAATTGGGAAAACATATTTAGTATTGAAATGATACACATAGGCATCTTTTGTTACTCTCATGCCTTTTTTTAACTGTAAATGTGCAGTATGGCAACATGACATATTAGGGACATAGTAGCCCTTAGGGATAAAGGCCTGGTTTATCAAATAAAGACAGCCAAGAGGAAGAGAAATTTACAGTGGGTAGTGGAGGGAGGAATGTATGAATACCAGATATGGCATTAGGATTAAATGTAATAGCAGATGAAATAAACTTAATGTGAAAAACATGTAGATCTGAGCAGGGCAAGATGTACCCTTTACTAGATTATTTTAGTGTCACACCTAGATTTCCTTTCTTAAGCAGCTGAATCATTCTTCCAGCTATTGTGACTGGTGCTTTTGAAGGGTTCACTATTGCTCCTTTCTGTGTGGAACTTCTCCCAGGCTAAGGGGAATTTCCTCAACCAGATTTTCTTTCTTTCTATGGATGCCCTTCTGGCAGTGACTAACTGATACAAGAATGTAAAAAAGCTAGCTCCCTAACTTCAGAGTGGAACCATGTCTGCAGTGCAGTTCAGGGATTCATAAACTCCTCTGAGACAACATTGTATTAGCTGAGTCTCATCCTTCCTTAGCTCTTTCCCCTGCCTTCCCTTCTTGTCTACATTATCTTCTCATGAAAGTATTCCAATCAATAAATTACATGCACCTATATCCTTGTCTCAGGGCTGCTTCTAGAGAACTCTAAGGTACTTACTATATTTTAAAATTATCTTTAATTCTTTTATTACAGTGTTTGAAAAATTGAGTCAAACCCTGAGGAATGATTACAATAATTATGTCAAAATTTTCTGCCTAGTAGATGTGACCTCTGTAAGGATCAAAAATTATATTGGTAGAGGCTATTCAAAATTAATGAATTTTCTCTGAAATGTACCATAATGTCCAAAATGAGAACTTGACAGAGTGTCTTAAAATATGAGAAACAATTTTTTCAAGGAAAAACTTTAAGGAGAAAAGGAAAATTCTCCGGGGTTTTTTTTTTGTTTTTTTGCAACAGTTAGACAAATAAGAAAAGTAGTCAGTTACATATTGTGCTAGTAAGTGGTACATCTAGAATTATTAATATGACCCTGTGACAAATTCTAGTGCATTTTTCAGCATCTCATTCTGCTGACAGTAGTGTATGCAGTACTGGAGTAAACAGCCATGAGGCTGCTCCCGAACTTGTCTCTTTGCTATTACTAGAGAAGAGATTCATAGGCACAGAGAAAGAAATTTTTACCAGCCATACTTCAAACCTACAGAATAAAGCTACTGTGTTTCAGAACATTTCTAACCCCTCATTAAACAAAGAAACTTCTAGGTAATCAACATGTATGAGTATGGCTATCCACAAAGAAAACTTAGGAGGAGCAACATGTGTTCCACCATACTTTAAAACCACTCTGAACAGGAAGCTAAAGGAGAGTCAGATTCTCTTTCTGGGGCATATAGAGATATGCATGAGAAGTTAACTGTTCACTTAATCTTTAAACCCTTTTCTTGTTCTAAACTCACTGAGAAGAAACGGAGAAGTTAAGAGTTTCAGATAGTCACCAGTTTATCTTGAACTGAGCGTTACCTGAATTGTTTTCACTGTTTGTCTTCCCATAGGGAATTCTATAAAGGCCAAGGATATAACCATCTTCAGTTGTAATATCATACTCTTCATCTGGGTAGCCCCAGTAGGAAATAATTTGACTCTAGATAAGAAAAAAGCAAACCGTTTAGAATAAGACTGTTAGTGAATTAATGTAACCTAATTAGTCTAACCTAATCCCATGGACAAAGGAGCCTGGTGGGCTATAATCCATGGGGTCACAAAGAGTAGGACATGACTAACTAACACACACAAACACATATTAATGTAATAATGAATCTTTGTATTCTCAATCTTAAACCTATGTATTTTTTATTTTCACTAATTCACTGATTAATTCAGTAATAAATATTTATAGAACATCTACTAAGTATCAGTCTTATATACTCGGGGTTTATAGATAAATAAAACAACAACAAAATTAAAACCCCTGCATTCAAGGAGATATCTCAAGAACTAACCAATTATTTTTTTCTGACTACTAATCATAGTTTTACCTACATACCAATATACAATTTAAAATATGCTTACCCACAAGTGTTTGCTTGTTTATATATATAGCTAAGAATATATACATATGTGGAATTTTTTTATGTAAATGCATATATAGAATAGAGAAATGATATGTTTATGCCTATTTTCATTTCAGACACAGAATAAAGCAGAAATGGAAACTGAAAGCTATAGGATAGCAGATGAGGAATATTAGTGGACCCATATTCAAAATACATGAATGCAGAGATATATACTGACGGTAGAACTATTCAAATAAAACCCCTCAAAACTGAGGAGTAGCATTCCCCATTACTTTATTAGCTTAACATTTATATCCTAGCAACTTACAATATTCATACTTGCTTCAGGGTTCACAGACCTTTGTTTTCTAAAGACACCATGAGTAGTTCCAAGAATTAGGATGAAAGACATCACCTTGAAAAGGTACCACATTTGGAATCTACATATAACAAGAGATTTTAATAATATTAAAATTGCAGCATTTAATACTATTTGACTGCTTAAATAATTCTGTGAGGTAGGGAATATTACCATTTTCATATGACAAAACAGAGGCTCTGAAAAATTAAATAAGCCTGTCTAAGGATATACAATGTACAACTGGCAATCATGGTTCAGATTTATGCCTGCTTAACTCCAAAATCCATGTTTTTCCAACTACTCTATTCTGTAGCACAAATTCCCTCTTTAAAGCCTTATTAATAGTATTTCTTAGCTCAGTTTTAAGAGTTTTACTATATACTGCAGGTTAACTAATGTAATTGATATAACTGATATAATAATACTCTTACCAGACTATTATTTATTTAAAGTATGTTTAAAGGTTTTTGGGTTTGGGAGAGGGAAAGGGGACTAATGTGAAGATTAGAAAGCTTTCATAGCTTACATTCAGCCTCTCAGGGTTTGGAGTTTATTTTGTTTACAGAGATATGACTTTGAGTTTGAGTAACCAAGTTCTGGAAAGCCAGGACAAGTAAATCATTTCTAGAAAACTGAGAAACCAGGGAATCGCAGAGGTCACATCTAGATTTCCTCCCCAGACCTTGATTTACCAGTTTCATGAGACTTGTAAAATGAGCCAGACACTGTACCTGAAAGAATATTATGAGGCATTTTTAAAACTCCCAACTTCACAACTTATAAACTGTGTGACTGAAAGCAAGTTACTTACCCTCTCTGAGCATGTTTTCCTACTTAAAAAGTGTAAGTAATGCCTACTTCTCAGGTTTGTTATAAAAGTTAAATTTGATAAATGTGACCTGATGCTTTTTTAATATAATACTTTATTTTCTTGGGCTCCAAAATTATTGCAGATGGTGTCTGTAGCCATGAAATTAAAAGATGGTTTCTCCTTGGAAGAAAAGCTATGACCAACCTAGATAGCATATTAAAAAGCAAAGACATTACTTTGTCGACAAAGTTTCATTTAGTCAAAGTTATGGTTTTTCCAGTAGTCAGGTATGGATGTAAGAGTTGGACCATAAAGAAAGCTTTTGAACTGTACTGTTGGAGTAGACTCTTGAGAGTCCCTTGGATTGCAAGGAGATCAAACCAGTCAATCCTAAAGGAAATCAGTCCTAATTATTCATTGGAAGGACTGATGCTAAAGCTGAAGCTCCAGGATTTTGGCCACCTGATGCAAAGAACTGATCCACTAGAAAAGACCCTGATGCTAGGAAAGATTGAAGGCAGGAGGAGAAGGGGAAGACAGAGGATGAGATGGTTGGATGGCATCACTGACGGGATGGACATTAGTTTGAGCAAGTTCCGGGAGTTGGTGATGGACAGGGAAGCCTGGCATGCTGCAATCCATGGGGCCACAAAGAGTTGGACAAGACTGAGCAACTGAAATGTAATATAATACTAGCTGTATAACTAATATTTAATACATATTAGACCACTTTAAGAGAACAAACAAAACACTAGAAATTCAGGAAAATAATATGCATGGAAATAATTGCTATGTCTTATATATTTGTTAAGCTAGTCTCCAGTGCAATATTTAATAATGGTACAAATTAGGTAGATATGAAATTGAAACTGATTTATTACTTAAAGTTTCTGGTAATTTAAAGCATTGATTTATGGAGACTGAACATATCACCTTTGGTCCAGAGGTTTGCATTATATTTGGTATAATATCTGTGCTTTTCACTGAAGGCAAAAAGCAAATTTTAAAACAGTATTACCAAACTTTTTACTAAAGAGAGAGAAACCTGCTAATTTAAGAAAAAAAGTTATAACATTTGTAGTCACAACAGTGTTATACAAAGGGTTAATTAAACAGTGTTATGTAAAATGGCAACAACAAAAAGTTCAAAGACTACTTTGTTGATACTGATAAATTCTTAGTTGCTTTTCATCTCAAATTAGATTTGATATTGATGTTACTAAGTTAACATGAGTTTTCAAATATACTTGGGACATATGCAAATTTTATACTAGTATTCTGCTTAAAAGTTAAATCAATCCATCTAAAAATATTGGAAATAATTTTGTCAAAGTAGATGAAAATATATAAGAAATATTACTTATTGATAGTCAGTTCAGTTATTGAGACTTTAAAATATATTCAGAACAATTTGGGTACTTGAAACTACTCTTTCAAGTATAAATTTTATGGAATCTAAACACATTAAATGTCTGATAAAAATTTAGCTCTCAAATTGAAATTTTTTAGGAGTAAAACGCACACCAATTTTTAAAGGCTTAGTATGAAGGAGCTTTTAAATATATCCGGAGAAGGCAATGGCACCCCACTCCAGTACTCTTGCCTGGAAAATCCCATGGACAGAGGAGCCTGGTAGGCTGCAGTCCATGGGGTCGCAAAGAGTCGGACACGGCTGAGCGACTTCCCTTTCACTTTTCACTTTCATGCATTGGAGAAGGACATGGCAACCCATTCCAGTGTTCTTGCCTGGAGAATCCCAGGGACGGGGGAGCCTGGTGGGCTGCCGTCTATGGGGTCACACAGAGTCGGACACGACTGAAATGACTTAGCAGTTAGCAGTTTAAATATATCAATGATTTTTTAAATGCTTATGTTTTAAAATGATCATTTGAATCAGTGGACCACTATTTATTAAATTTATACAGATACCATAGAGTTAGATGCTATTACTAAAGTATCACTTTACCTGTAAAACCTAGTATCTAATCTAATAATTACTATTACCTTGACCTTAGTCATCAACCATAATTTTTCATCTATGTTGGCTGGTTAGTGAAATACTATGTCATGAACTGGTGCTTTGCTTAGTGCAGGGGCAAACTTTTAAAAGATGATTTTAAAGGTGGAAGCGTGACAGAAAATTGAGCTTTGTGCAAGAGTAATAAAATTCATGGTAGCCAATATCTTACATAATGATTTCTAAAGATTATCACACAGTTAGCAAAAGCACTTAAACAAAATTAAACCAAAAAGCTGCATTCCTAATAACACTCATCTGTAACTAAATATAATTTTCTAAAAGTTGATTTGAGGATCAGTTTTCTTCAGTTTCTGCTATTAAAATTATTAGTTTGACTTCAGATACAACCCAAAACAATAAAAAAAAGTCATACTTTTTTGTTCTTCTTGATTTTAGGTGCCTAATATATGTGTCTTCAAAGTAGTCAATCACATATTGTGCTCCTTTTGGCAAAGGTTGCTAAATAGAATCAGAGATAAACTGAAAAAAATAAAATAAAAATGAGAACATTTAATTTCAGTACAAAAATTAAACCTGGCATTATATAAATTGGCAACAGAAACTACAAAAATTTTTGAAAGAACACTGTTGATACTAGTAAATGCTAAGCAGCTTTTCAAGTCACTGTCCCATATGCTACTCTAAATACATTCACAAAAATATCCACAGAGGTTGTTAGTGGTAGTTTCCCACTAGTGCAGTTTAAAAATCAGAATTATTAAGACATAATTCTACCTCCCTTAAAGTGTTAAAATAGATTTCTGTTCTTCTGACTGGCAGTCACTGTAATAACAGTAATGAGTAGTAAACACACGATCTATGACGGTGTAGAGCAGTTCAAATATAGAAGCGACTGTCATATCATTATTGCTGGGTTTTGAAGATTTCTCTGTATGAAAACATAAGCAAGTGGTCATTTCTTTCCCTAAAACATATAATAGGAAGAATAATATTGAAGTTTAGCTTAGGTTATTTAAAAATATATGTTGTAAACTCAAGAAAATAAAAAAACTTAAAAAAATTTTTTTTATTTTTACTTTATTTTGCTTTACAGTACTGTATTGGTTTTGCCATACATTGACATGAATCTGCCACGGGTGTACATGAGTTCCCAATCCTGAACCCCCTCCCACCTCCCACCCCATATCATCTCTCTGGATCATCCCCGTGCACCAGCCCCAAGCATCCTGTATCCTGTATCGAACATAGACTGGTGATTCGTTTCTTAAGTACAAACAGTAAGTCAATAAAGAAAGTAAAACAGGTTAATAATAAATGCTCATTTAGACCTTAAGAAGTAAAAGATTTTTTAAAAAATAAATGAAGAACAAATAAACACAGTAGTAACATGGTAGATTTTAATGAACAATATAATAATCATTTGTGAAAATGAAAGTGGCAGCCACTCAGAGGTGTCTGACTCTTTGCAACCCCATGGACTCATCCATAGAATTCTCCAGGCCAGAACACTGGAGTGGGTAGCCTTTCCCTTCTCCAGGGATCTTCCCAACCCAGGGATCTGAACCCAGGTCTCCTGCACTGCAGGTGGATTCTTTACCAACTGAGCCACAAGGGAAGCCCAAGAACACTGGAGTGGGTAGCCTATCTGTTCTCCAGGGGATCTTCCCGATCCAGGAATCGAAAAATCATTCATAAATGCTCTCTATATACTGGTTAAACACAGAATTTGTCAAATTGGATTAGAAAAGCAAGACTCCACTCTGTGATGCCTATAAGTGAAAGTGAAAGTCACTCAGACCTGTCGCGCTCTTTGTGACCCCATGGACTATACAGTCCATGGAATTCTCCAGGCCAGAATACTGGAGTGGGTAGCCTTTCCCTTCTCCAGGGGATCTTCCCAACCCAGGGATCAAACCCAGGTCTCCCACATTGGAGGTGGATTCTTTACCAGCTGAGCACAAAGGAGGCCTATAAGAAATCAGCATTAAATACAAATTATTATTATCAATAGACAGATAGGTTGAAGAGTAAAAGTGTAAAGCAAGATATACCAAAACAAAGCTGGACTAACTATGTTGATTTCAATTACAGTAAACTCGGAATAAGAAATATAGATAAAAAGCAAGATTACATAACAATATGGAATCAGTTTTCCAAGAAGACATAACAGTCCTAAATGTGTATGCACCAAACAGTTCAGTGTCTCTTAGTCCTCTCTGACTCTTTGTGGCCCTGTGGACTGTAGCGTGCCAGGCTTCTGGGTCCATGGGATTTTCCAGGCAAGAACACTTGAGCAGGTTGCCATTTCCTACTCCAGGGGATCTTTCTGACCCAGGGATCAAACATGTGTCTTTCATGCCTCCTGCATTGCAGGCAGATTCTTCACCACTTAGCCATGTGGGAAGCCTCTGCACCAAAAAAACAGACTCTTAAATATATGTAAGCAAGCATTAATAGACTAAAAGGAGAAATAGACAAATTTACCATTATATTTGGAAAGTTCAACCCCTCCTTTTCAGTATTTGATAGAATGAGTAGACAGAAATCAGTAAAAATAGAGATGACCTGGACAATACCTAGCAATCACTTGATTTAACTGACATTTATAAAACATTCTATACAACCATAGCATAATACACATTCTTCTCAAACACAAAAAAAACCATTCATCAAGATTGTGGCCAGTAGGAAAGATTTAAATTTAAAGGAATAAAATTCATAAAAATTTCTTTGGCCATAACAAAATTAAAATAGCAATCAATAATAAAATTTATCCAGAAAGTACCCAAATACTTGGAAATTAAATAATAAATTTCTAAGTAATCCATAGGTTAAAGAAGAGAGACTTTTAAAAATATTTTAGAGGCTTCCCTGGTGGCTCAATGATAAAGAATCCACCTGCCAATGTAGGAGACACAAGTTTGATCCCTGGTTGGGGAAGATCCCACATGCCGCAACCTTTGTTCCAATTATAATAAGGACTACTTAACTCTATGCTCATAAACTTGAAAATGTAAATGAAATACAATAATTCTTTAAAAAGAGAAACTATTAATGTTAAAACTCACACCTCCAAAAAAGTGATAACCTGAATATTCCAGTATCTATTTTTTAAATTAAATATATAGCATAAAAACCTTCCGAAAAAGAAAATTCCAGGTCAGATAGTTTCACTGCCAAATTTCGCCAAATATTAAAAAAAAAATTCTTTACAACCTCTTCCAGAAAATAGAAGAGACGGGTATCCTTTCCAATTAATTTAAAAAAAATTGTATTGATGTATAATTGCTTTCCTTTCCAATTAATTGTATAAGGTCACATTATGAAAGAAGAAAACTATAGACCAATTTCGCCCATAAATATAGATTCCAAGACTCTCACCAAAATATCAAAATAAATCTAGCAATATATTGAAAAAATGCATCTCAGTCTAGTGGGGTTCATCCCATAAACAAAAGATTGATTCAACATTCAAACATCAATTAGTGTTATTTACCATAGTAACAGGCTAAACTGAAAAAAAAAAAAAAACCAACCTCAGAAGATGCAAAAAAGTGTTTGACTAAGTTAATCATTTAGTCATAAAACTTCTCAACAAATTATATATAGAAAGAAACTTCCTTAAACTAATAAAGGCCATTTATGAAAAGTCTACAGTTCCAATCATACTTGGTAAAAGACTGAATGCTTTCTTGATAAGAATTAGGAGCAAGAAAAGAGGTCCTTTCTCTCCACTTCTATTCAACATTGTACTGAAAGTCCTAGCCAGTGCAATTAAGCAAGGAAAAAAAAAATTAAAGGCATACCTGATTATCTATGTAGAAAATCCCAAAGAATCTATGTATACTTTAAAAATTTCCTAAAAAATACGTGATTTTTAAAGGATTAAAGATAAAAGATAATATAGAAGAGTCAGCAATAAACACTTGGAATTTAAAAATTTAAAAATCTCAATTATAATAGAACTTTCCTCTCGATCATAAATGGCTATATATGTATAAATCTAAAAGCAAAATTAAAAGAGATTGTATCGAATGGTCTTTTGGACTCTGTGGGAGAGGGAGAGGGTGGGATGATTTGGGAAAATGGCATTGAAACATGNCCGCTGTCGGCAAGAAGTCAATCTTTTTCCTTGGCTGCTCTGTACCCTGGCAGCTTTCTTTAGATTATGAGGATCCTCCAGTGCCCATTGACCACGACTTTCCGGAGATCTATCTACTTGAGAGAATCCTGTCACTCTCCTAAAACCTGACAGCAAGACGGAAAGCATTCGCTGATTCATTCATCCTGACATTTCATTCATTATTTTGTGTTCTTTGGTCCGTTCATTCACTCCCTTTATTCAGATCAGGACGTAGATGCAGCAGGCGCAGTGCTGAAGGCTGCTGTATTATTCGTGTGTTCTTAAAAAAAAAATCTCACACCGCCTGACTGAATTGTCTCTGTTAATGACTCCCTAACAGTGTTAGATGACAAAACCTTCAATTTAAAAAACAGAAAAATTTTTTTTAGATTTCTGGAATCTGGAGAAAACAAGATTTTAAAATGTATTAATTATTATGAATCTAAAAGTAAAAAAAATTAAAAATATATTTTCTGAAACAATTCTAAGTTATCCATTGGTGTAACCTGGGGTGATCAGTGTTAATTGTGAAATATTCATTCTAATATATTAAGATATTTTCCTGGGGACTAATTCAAGGAGGAAGAATGACTACCGCCAGCAGTCCTCATAATCCACAGAGCACAGTGGACTTGGGTGCCCAGTATATCACCTGCACTCCTCATTATGCCAAAATACACCAAAGGTGAGTTAGTTGAAAGGAGTGGAATCAAGTCTTCCTGGTTGAGGATGTAAAAAGATACAAATCATCCATTTTTAACAGAGTTAAGCTTTGACTCTTGTAATATAGTGAAATTATATCATCATCATTGATCGTAGTGTTAATAGCAATAAAAGATTTACATGAGTAAAGTGGGAAAACTGAAGTACATGCCTCTCCAATTGTGAGGATCAGGTGAGATGTTATATGGAATATGGTAAGGGCTCAATAAATAGCAGTTAACTATGTTGGTGTTGAGAAAGACGACAGATAACTGTGATGGAAGTCAAATCTTAACCAGATTTAAAATCGGTGTAATGAATACCTTTCTGTTTGTTTTCACAGACTTTAGTTTTGAAATATATGAGAAAGTAGACCTTTGACTACGGTCAGCAAAAGACTATGATTTCTCAAAATATTTCCATTCTTCACCAAAATTATGTCTTATTAACAGAAAACATATGTTGA
Organism: Aepyceros melampus; assembly: GCA_006408695.1. Classification (NCBI taxonomy): domain Eukaryota; kingdom Metazoa; phylum Chordata; class Mammalia; order Artiodactyla; family Bovidae; genus Aepyceros; species Aepyceros melampus. Next base: position 48,798 of record SJXQ01012332.1, read on the forward strand.
GTTGTTTATAAGAAGATTTCTGGTTTTTATTTAAGATTATAATCTCGAAGAATTCTTTGAAGAGAGTATAATGTTTAGAGCTAAGTATAGCATATAGTTATGTTATCCATTTTGATTTGTTTCAGTTTTTATGATGAATTGTTAGCTGGTGGCATTTTGAAACCTCTGACCTCTCCTATTGACGGAATGGTGATAAAAGAAGGAGATTGTAACTTTGTAGCACCTCATGGAGTTTCTTCAATTAGTAAACATTACTTGAAACAATCAGGTGAGAATAAAATTTTCTCTGCCTTTTTTAAAGTAAGCATTTTAAACTAAAAGTTATACACATAATTAAATATTAATACTGTAAGGAAAGTTATAAAATAGATGTTCTCCTATGCACCACTCAGTAGCTGGTTTTCTTCCCCTAAAGTAATCACTGTTTCCTATATATGCTTCCAGAAAAATGTTTATGCATCTATCTCTTGCTCTATGTGACTATCTCTATTTCTCTATTCATAGACATTTGTATATATTCTTTTTTAAAACATAGATGAGATTATTTTATATAAGCCATTCTATGCTTTATTTCATCTATGTTTATAACAAACCAATCTCTATCTGTCTCTCTACCTATGTCTGTGTCTATCCTATTGATACTATCTCTCTGGAGAACCCTAATACATAATCATTGACTGAATCTTATCTTTGGTCTGTTTTCATATCAGCAAACTCAGTGTTCTTCATTTTTTTCAATACCTGTTCAGTATTACATGGTGTATATATATATATATATATATAATTATTTATTTAACTGTTAACTTTCTGTTAAGTATGTAGATTTTGGGGGGAGTTAGGGATGTTTTGCTTTATGCTAGTACCAATATTGCTGCAATTTCTAACTCTGAGACACTTTTGAAAGTATATCTGTAGGATCAGTTCCTAACAGTATAGGAGGGGTGTCAATGGTTTATGCATTTTTTATTTAACTAAGTTGTGCCATCTCTTCCTATCAAGGAATATATCATCAATAGTAAATGAAAACATGTCTTTCTGTACATCTTGATATTATGGAAAATAAAATTTTTTGCCCGTATGGTGGGTTGAAATGATATTTCCTTGTGTTATGATTTGCATTTACTTAGTTATGATTGAGTTTATGCACCTTTGTTTTGCTAACCAAGTCTGTGCATTTTTTTCTGTAAATGTCTTATAACCTTTGCCCAGTTTCTATGAGGATTTTCATTTGTTTTTATGTATATGGTGAGTGTTTTAAAATGGACTTTTTTGAGACTTTGTTTTATTTCATAAGCTATTTCTAGAATAATTACTGTTTGGACTACATCAAATATTACTTGGGCTTCTCTGGTAGCTCAGATGGTAAAGAAATCTGCCTGCAATGCAGGAGACCTGGGTTTGATCCCTGGGTTGGGAAAATGGAGAAGGGAATGGCTCCCTCCATTCCAGTATTCTTGCCTGGAGAATTCTGAGGACAGAGGAGCCTGGCAGACTACAGTCCATGGGGTCTCAAAGAGTCTGACATGAATGAGCAACTAAGCACAGCGCAGCACAAATATTACTTATCATGAAGCCTGAGAATCTCGATACTGGGCATGAGAGAAGGCAGTGAGATTGAATATACAATATGAGGACACAGTAAATACCATTCCAGGCAAGGCCATTTCTTCATCTAGGATTTAGAATATTGTGGTGTAGTCATCAGGATTTTCCAGAAAGAAACAGAACTGAAAGGATATATTTATATAGATAGGTAAATTTATTGTACAGAATTAGCTTATGTGATTTTGGAGGCTGGCAAGTCTGAAGATCCGCCGGCTGAATTGACAAGCTAGAGATCCAGGAGAGCTGATGGTTTAGTTTCAGTCCAAAAGCCTGAGACCCTGGAGAGCTGAAGGTACAGTTCCAGTTTCGGTGCTGGCAAGCTCAACACCCAAGAAGAGCAGATATTTCAGTCCAAGTCTGAAGGTAGGAGAATGAAACAGTGTCCCAGTTCAAAGGCTATCAGACAGGAAGACTTTTTTTTACTGGTGGGAGGGTCAGCCTTTCTGTTTTATTCAGGCCTGTGACTGATTGGATGATACCCACCTACATTGGGGAGGGCAACCTGCTTTATTCAGTCTACCAATTTAAATATTACTTTCTTCCCAAACACATTCACAGACATACCCAGAATAGTGTTTGCCAAATATATGAGAACCTCCTGACTCAGTCAAGTTGACACATAAAATTAACCATCACAGATGGTGACACTATTTGTATATTTTGTAGAATGTCATCAGCTTCATATATTGCCACCGTATAACTTTAAAAAAAAATCTCATTTCCATCATGACTTTACTTAACCCAAATTAGATGTACATACATATTAGAATCTCCAAGTACTTACTAATTGTATTATATGTCTAGCCATCCATATATGCATACACCTGTTCATTCAATAATCATTTGCTGAGTGCTTACTATATACTGTTTTAGACACTAGTAATACAGGAACCAAAGTTCCTGCCATCATATAGCTAAGGGACAGCCCTTGAATACACCATACCTACATCCTTTTTGTGTTAGGTATTTGGGGTAATATATGGGTTTTGGTTTTCTTTTGCTTTGGAAACTCTTGGGAGAAGAGGTCATATTTAATTATTTGTAGCTCACATAGAATCTAATGGTACCTGGTATATAGTAGGTATAAATGATAGAGATTTAGATTTCTAATATGTGTGTGTGTGTGTGTGTGTGTGTGTGCATGCTTAGTCACTTCAGTCATGTCTGACTCTTTGCAACTCTATGGACTGTAGCCCACCAGGTTCCTGTCCATGGCAAGAATACTGGAGTGAATTGCCACGCCCTTCTCCAGGGGATCTTCCCCACCCAGGTATTGAACCCCATGTCTTTTACATCTCTTGCATTGGTAGGTGAGTTCTTCCCCAGTAGTGCCATCTGGGAAGCCCTATATTTGAATTTGTACAGTCTCTTAGCATGAGTACTTTAGATTTTCTTATAATATCATATAAAAAATGAATCTCCAGTCTAGATTTGATGCAGGGTGCAGGATGCTTGGGGCTGGTGCACTGGGATGACCTAGAGGGATGGTATGGGGGGGGCAGATGGGAGTGGGATTCGGGATTGGGAACACATGTACACTCCTTTCAGACTCATGTTGATGTGTGGCAAAGCCAATACAATATTGTAAAGTAAAATAATAATAATAATAAACAAAATAAAATAAAAAATAATTACATACTAATAGTTGAAAATTTGGAAAATACAAAAAAATAGCAGGGAAAAGTATCACAATAATATGTAAGTCAGCCGTAAGTTCGTTCTGTGACATACTTTCAGCTTTTTTTAAAAATAATTTTATATAATTGAGTTCAAGGCCTACATAATTTGAGTGTATATAAACTTTTTCTTAGTTTATTTTAATATTATCTTTGTAACGTTTCAAGAGGTCTTTCCACCCTCTACCCAGATCTATTATTAGAGATTTTATAAATCATCTATACCATTTAAAATTTTATAATTATATCCGTTCAAAAAAGTGTTAGTTACACAGTTGTGTCCCCATGGACTATAGCCCAACAGGCTCCTTTGTCTGTGGAATTCTCCAGGCAAGAATACTGAAGTGAGTAGCCATTCCCTTCTCCAGGGGATCTTCCTGACCTAGGAACTGAACCTGAGTCTCCTGCATTGCACACGGATTCTTTACTGTCTGAGCCACCAGGGGAGCCCCTATATCTTTTTAAACATTCTTTAAACTTCTTTAAATCTTTCTGCCTATAAATGGCTCCTATCCTATTTTAGTATTTCCACAATGAAATTTGAGACAGTCCCTGGAGTCAGAATGACCTGGATTCAAATTCACATTCTACCGCACTTTCCAAGCTCTGTAATATTAGGAAGGTGTCAAAATCTGTACTTTAGTTCTTTCATTGGAAAAATGAGACCACTAATAATACCTACTGCAAAGTTTTGTGAAGAATAAGGGATATAATCCACCCATTGCCAATTCAAGCAAATAATAGGCCAAATGCTTAAAAATCTCTTGATAAATGTTAGCTTAAAAAATAATCTTCTTAAATGAAGCTGATCTTTGCATGTGCTCAGCATATAACAACCCCAACTGCCAGGTCATTCCAAAATATGTTTTACATTTTGGAATCAGTTGAGTTCACACCCCTACAATCTCGTGATACAATCAGTTTTATTTAGTTTTCAGCCAGACTTCCAAGGAAATTATCTGTAAGGGGTATGTATGTCCAGTCAGGTATGCTTTAGAATAGGTTCAAATCTCTGAAGCCAATATTGAAATAGACTAGTTTTCCAGAATGAGTGGTAAAGGGCAGGAGGAGATAGGTACATTATACTTGTGTTCTGTTCTATTTATTGTTTCATGTGTTCACATTAAGCTTATTACAGAGAAAACTGTTTATTGGCATTAATTTTACCCACTTCCTGTTTTCCCAATTAATGCTGTCTTCTGAGTAAATGTGATTTTTCTATTTTTCTGTTTTATTTATTTATTTGTTGTCATTGTTGTAGGAGTAGGAGAAATTCAAGAGAACAAAAACTACTCTATAATTTGTTAAAAGCTATTTATCTGATGCTGTGTTAGGCATTTAGCATACATCATTTCTAATTATTTGATAGCCATTCATAGTAGTTATCATTATCCTCATTTACTAATGAGAAAAATGAGACTCAGACAAGTTAAGTACATTGCTTATAATGGCTTAACTAGTAAGTAAGATGCCAACACTCTCTTTAAGATGACCCTGTTGTCATTTCCTTTTGAGGATCCCACGAAGGACAATGAGAAGGCCTCAAACCTCTGATTTAACATCTTTTCCTTCCTGGTTTTTCCCCTGCAGTTTGAGAGGGTACTCCCATCCCACCCTGGTTCAAGAGAACAGACTCATACAGCCCTTTCCTTGGGCTCGCTCTTTTACTGATTAGTCCCTGCCCCAGGGGGAAGGAAGGAGCTACCAAGGAGTCTTGCCATTTTATTTCTTTATGCACCTGGGAAGATCAGTCACATGATGGTTCCTTCTGTGACATTTGAACAGTGATGAACCAAATCCTTTTGCTTTTGAATAAGGCCCATGTTATTAAATCATTCATAAGAGGATGAATTTAGTTTGTAGGACAGGGTGAGCAGCTTTTATTTGGTTTGGCCTTGTGGCTCACCTGTAAAGAATCTGCCTGCAATGTGGGAAACCTGGGTTCTGTCCCTGGGTTGGGAAGATCCCCTGGAGAAAGGAATGGCTATCCACTCCAGTATTCTGGCCTGGAGAATTCTGTGGACTGTATGGTCCATGGGTTGAAAGAGTCGGATACGACTGAGTGACTTTCACTTTCATGTCGCCATAGGAAGAACTATTGCTGTATTTATCTGTTTTTATTTACCATCTACTTCAAAAAGGGACATGGACTAACAATTGAAAGTCAACGTGGACAACATATGGGTTTGGCCAAAAAGTTCATTGAGATTTTCCATAAGATGTCATGGAAAAGTCTGAACAAGCTTTTTGGCCAACTGGAATGATTTATTAGAAAAGATAGTTTAATATGCAGATGCTATCAGCTAGTGTGACTTCTTTCTGGCAATATTTAATTTTATCATATTCTCCCTTTTTACTTTTGTGTTTATTTTCTTTCTAAAATTAATGTAAGGGAATTAAGCCTGGGCAGTTCTGTCTCAAAATGGCTCCTAGGCAGATGCTCATGGCACTCATCCATAACAGTGTCTTTCAGAGAGAAGGGAGAGGGTAACCTGGGAGCCTTGGTTAAGCGCTCCACAGTGAACTTTAAGCAGTGCTTATAGCTAGACACTGCTTACTGGTCCATTTCAGTAGTTCTGAACTGAAACCTGTTTGTAGGAAATTATTGGAGAAAGACAAGTTTAGATTCTCTAACATGGAGGGGCTTCCCTGGTGGCTCAGATGGTAAAGAGTCTGCCAGTTCTATCCTTTGGTCAGGAAGATTCCCTGGAGAAGGAAATGGCAACCCACTTCATTGTTGCCTAGAGAATTCCATGGACAGAGGAGCCTGGCAGGCTACAGTCCCTGAGGTCACAAAGGGTCAAACATGACTAACATTTTCTAACATAGAGGAAGGCAGAGGATACTCATTGAATAAATACATAACAGAAACATATTTGCTTTTGTAAAATAGTTAATTTCTTTGTAGTTTGTTATCTTTGTAGCTATCTGCAGATTTTTAAAAAAATTTTTATGAGATACATGCTCTTAGTGGAAACAGTGGTAAGTAAAACACGTTGAAGCTCACCTTTGTTAACGTAGAGCATAGTTGGAGGGAAAGACAAAAACTAATTTCATGCACACAAAAATGTACATAATAAATGCTAAGAAGAAAAAGTGAGAGTGTTATGAGTGAGCTATAGTAATAGGACCTAAACTAACGTGATCTGAGAAGAGTGAGAAAGGGGAGATGTGTCAGGAAAAGCATCTCTAAGAAACTAATGTTTTCATAGATACTTGAAAGGTGAGCAAGAGTGACCTAGGCCAAGAGCTGAGTGGTGAGAATTGCATGCAATGGGCATATCAACTTGAAACTATTCTCAAGTAGGAGGAAGATGGTACATTTATGGAATGAAAAGATCATTGTGACTGGAGGGTAGTAAATGAGGGAGAAAACAGTAGGTGAAGTTCAAGAGTACGGCAGGGGCCAGATCATAAGGGGCTTTGTAAGCACTATTAAGATTTTATGCTTAATCCTAAATACAATGAGAAACCTCTGAAAAATTATATGCAACACAGGGACATGGTGACATTTACTAAGCTCAGACTGAAAATTTTTATGGCTGTTTGAAGTTTTCTGGCTGTTTAAAAATGATCTTCCAGAGCCTTACATTTGGTCGTGTGGTCCTTTCAAAAGTTATTAGTTACTTTCACAAGGAAATGCCACTTTCCCAGAAACTTGAATCATCACAATTGGAAAAGAAAACTTCTGCTTAGATCAGGTATACCACTGCCCCTAATTCTTGGCAAATGCTGTTTTTGAGTGGCTTTGCCAGTTTCAGTGTTAGATTTGGGTCTATTTATCTACCCCCGTGGTTCTCACACTTTAATGTGCATGGTAACAAATCTGGAGGCTTCTTAAATACAGACTACTAGGCCTGATCCCCAGATTCTGATTTAGGTCTGAGTTGGGATGTGAGAATTTGTGTTTCTAGCAAGTTCCAAGGTGCTTCTGGTCTGAGGTCCAGAGAACCGTGGTCCTAGAGAACCACGGATAGTCATCTTGCAGAACTCTTCAGGACCACTGCGATATATGTCTAAGGCATTTGACTGGATATGAAGAATTTCTGTTAATAGTTGGTGTAGTTCACTTCTCTTAATCACACCCTCCTAGTGACCACCAAAAACAAAACCAATGTAATGCTGTTTTCAAAGGGAATGTTATGTAAAAATGCAACTGAATAAAGTTATAAAGTCAGTTGACTTACTTGAAGTCTGGATCAGGGCCAGGACTAGAGAGAGAGGCACGTGAGGCAACTAAGTCAGGGGAAAGACATCCTGAAGAAACCGAAGAGAGGGAAGTGGAGCCGCTCTGGCTGGAGTAAAGGGAATGGTGGGTGTGAGTTCAAAGCACCAATTATTTGCACCTTACTTGATGGACGTGAATCTAAGTGAACTCTGGGAGTTGGTGATGGACAGGGAGGCCTGGCGTGCTACGATTCATGGGGTCGCAAAGAGTCAGACATGACTGAGCGACTGAACTGAATTGAACTAAAGAGGGGCCCAAGAGAAACCCTCAGGCAAGTTGGAACACTATTTACAAACCCTTGCTCTAATTCTTTGAACAGAATGACTCTAATTGCCTCAAAGAGATTGAGGGCATCAATCCTTCTATTTGCATTTGATTTTTAAAATTTGTAATTATTATATTATAGAGTTATTCAAGGAATATGAAAGATATAAAGGTGTATGGATCTAGAGAAGACCTGACATGGAGGAGCCCAAGAGTATCTGGGGATTGACAAGACATATCTAGGGCTTCCCAGGTGGCGCTAGTGGGAAAAAGCCTTTCTGCCAATGCAAGAGATGTAAGAGATATGGGTTCCATCCCTGGGATGGCAAGATCCCCTGCAGGAAGGCATGGCAGTCCACTCCAGAATTCTTGCCGGGAGAATCCCATGGGCAGAGCAGCCTGGTGGGCTACAGTCCATAGCATTGCTAAGAGTCAGATACGACTGAAGCGACTTAGCAAGACATATATAAAACATAGAGATACTTTGAATCAGTGTCCGAGTGAGAGGTAAAGGCAGTGATTATGGAAATGAGAAGATTCACACTGAGCTAGAGTAGCTATGGAAAGGGAGCTTCATGCCAAGGTTGGACTTAAGCTGGATTCTTGGTAGCTAGGAATATGAGATGTCACATGCAATGACGGACAGGATCTTTCAGTGTCTTTTTTGTCCCCTTTATTCCATTTTCATTTATTTCCTTCTATTCCTGAGGCCAGATAAAAGTAGATTTATTTTAAAATGAAAGTTTTCTGAAAACTAGAATGTGAGGTAAGAAGTAGTATACCAAGGGGACAATCCAATTATATTTTCCTAGCTTTCAGTCATAATTCATTCTCTTAAACATATATTGATTAAATACCTCTGTTCCCAGTACAATACTTTATATACTATATGCTATACATAGAAAAAATCGGTATAAACTCATGGAGCTTACAAATTAAAAGAGAATAAAATATCAATCATATAAGTACTCAAATAATTATTAAAATATATTTGTGATAAGAGCAAAGAAGGGAAAAGAGAGGATATTCCAGATTGTATTTTTCTTAATTTTGATTCTTCTTAATTAAGATAATTGATCTATTGATGAGACTTGGAATTTGCTTACAGGGTTACTTCTTCAGGTTTAATAGGGAATATCAATATTTTTAATAAGGAATATTACCAGAGAGAAGAATCCTTAACACCTTTACTAAGATGTATACTTGCTCCACCAAGATAGTGTTCTTTATAGTCAGAAGGATGTGGATTTAAATCATGGCATGACAATTCTAAATCTGTTTCCTTTTCTGTGAAATGAATTGGTATAATGTATATCTAGTGTTTGGCATAGCCTTGGCATACAGTAGATGATTAATGAAAGATAGCCATGATTACTGTTGTTATTAATTGTAGCAGTATTTTTTTTCCCCCAGCAGGCATTGATAGGGAAGTCTAACAGTACCAGAAGGGAGGGAGTCCTATTACGTGAGATAGAAAGTGAAGCCCAGGAAGCTGTAGAAGATGAACTTCACATTCTACTCATCTGAATGGATCCAGTTTGTGACTTCTCTTCCCCCTCATTTGCGTGGAAAATCCCGATTATGTGAGCTTGGTTGTGCTTTTGGAATAGGTGCTGATATCTGCTTCAGACAACGTGTGACTCAGATCAATTTGAGAAACAACAAGTGGGAAGTCTCCAGGGAAACAGGCTCCTCTGAGCAGTTTGATATCGTTGTCCCACGATGCCCGCTCCTCAGATTCTGCAGCTTCAAGGTGACATCGCCAACTGTGAGTCTCAGCCCGCGCTGTGTACCTCAGGGACTGGGCTTTCTCTGGTCTGAGTGAATTCAGCTTAAGTGTCTTAGCAAAGGGTAGATATGGGTTCTACTGATTTGCATGTTCTAAAAACAGATGCCACGGCCTGGTTCATGATACTAGTCTAGGTCAAACTGCAATCCAGATTTTTTTTTTTTAATTAAGAATTGAGTATTCTTCTTTTTGTTCTTGCCTTTAAGAAGTAAATATTTTTGAGGGAGATGTAGTAGTTTGACCCAAACAGTCTCTTTGTGGCCATTCTGGTAAAAAAGATTTTTATGTGACGACATGGTAAACGTTATCTTGACTTGTTCCTGACTGTGAGTCTCAGGTTCTTCTGTGACTGAAATTTGTGGGACTCACCCTTTACCTGACTGCTCCCACCTCTTTTCATAAAAAACAGCTTTGAGACTAATTCACGTACCATACAACCCATCCACCTGAAGTATGTATTTCAGTGGTATTTATTTCAGATATCCAATGACATGAAACCATTCCCACAGTCAATAGCTCTCACTTCCATCTCTCCATCTTCCATCCCTGCCCCCAGCTCTAAGCAGCCAATAAGCTAGTTTCTGTCTCTACAGAGTTCCCTGTTATCTGGATTCTCAAGAAAAGCTTTCCTATAGCTCTGCTTTGCGTCTACCTGTGCTGGGTTTAACTGATTATTCCCCTGACCTTCATTGTGTTTTGAGTGAACATGATGCATCCAAGTCATTGTTTTCTGGATGATACTTCATATTGCCTTGAATTCCATGAGCTGGAACAAAACAGAATCTGGTGATGGTGGCAAGACTTCAAGGATGTGACATGCCTGTAGGTTTTGACTTTGTTGCGTGACTGAAGGTGAGATTGGGTTTGATTGAGAAATGGCCTTTTGTCACCATTAGAAAGAAACCTGGAAATAAGTATGATTTCTAGATGTTAGATTTAGAACTGTAATAGGCTTGTTCTCTGAGGAAGAATGGAGCTCGATATTTCATCTTGAAAGCACTTTGAGTATCAATTCTACCATGCAGTAACAATATATAGCTTCTTTTCCAGTACAGTGTGAGATAGGAATATAAAAAGGGTTGGAATATTTATTAGATGGCTATAGGCAAGCTGGAAAATGAACGTCAAAGATCTCTTTCATGCGTCTATATCTAGTGTGCTGCCAAAGTCACTTTAAAGTAGGATAATTTATTATCAGGGATTCTGTAAAAATTGAATGGATTTTGAGACCGTGTTAAATAACATACTATAACTTTTAACTAAAACATGGTTATTGGTCAGTGTATTCAGTTGTATTATAAATTGCATATTCCAGTCTTTAAAGCTACATAGCTTTGTATGTGATGAGAGACCCTTCAGTGTTGCATTTTAAAAATATTTCTCAATATTTGTATTAAATGACATACAAAATATCACACCATGACATAGACTGAGTCCTGAGATGTTCAAGGGCCTGCTAATCAATAATTTTATTTAGATCATCTATAGTCTTATTTTTTGAGTGGCTGAACTGTGTTGGGCTGAGAGAGAGAACTTAATTCTACTATTACTGTATTGCTGGTTTCCTGGGGTTTGGGGAGGTGAATTTTGCTTTATGAATTTTTGATACTATATTATTTGAATCATAATATGTCTCCATTAAAATTGTACCCTTTAACTTAAATTCTTTCTTTAGTGTCATTTTTATTTATTTTTGCTTTCACATCAACCTTGACTGATAAGTAAGATGTTTGTTCTTTTAATTTGTCTGGTACGTCCTTTTTACTTTAGCCTTTTGGAGATATTTTAGAAGTACTTTTTTATTTGTTTATTTTTGAGTCCAGTAATTTCATAAAGATATATCTTATTGTTAATAGCTTTGTGTCAGTTTTTCACAGATTGTGTTATTCATTTTTTATTTGAAGATTCAGCTTTTCCCTTATTTTCAGTTCAGTTTCCTTTTAATACTTAAGTAATGATTTATCTTTGCTCCATTATTCCAATCCCAGAGTATCTTAAAAAATTCAATACACAAATATCTGCTGTTTGTCTCAACTCAGTTTCAATTTTGGTCTTTCTATTATTTTTTACTTTCTATTTCTAGCCTTCCTCTATGTCATCCATGTTGCTTCCAAATGTATTCCTTTTGCTCCCTTCCTTGAGATATTGTTTCAAAGAGGTCATAGATTTCTTCACTGTTTTTAGGTCATTCATTGTCTGGGTATGTGTTGAACTAATCTGCTTCCTAGGAAAATATTTTCTAATATGTCTTTTCCTCAGCTTATTTGTTAGTGTCTATTATGTTCTATCAGAGATTGTCTTCCTTTCCTCTGCATAGGTTCCTGCCTAATAATTATTCATCTTTAAATAGGACCATTTCTTTGAATTTGTGAAACAAAGTGTTTTCACAGAAGACCAGACATTTAGTTAAAGTATGTTCCATAAATTTTGTAAATAGCTATCTGTGAACTATTAAATGCTAGTGATCATTTTATTTAATAATGTGGGAAGATTTTTAAATATTTTTAAGTTAAAAAGGATAAAAAGATGCATCACTTTTTCTTCTGTGTCTACCGAAGATAGTTTAATAGCATTGTTACTGCTTTGAGATGATTTTCATTTTCTTTATTATAATTTTTTGAACTGTCATAACTTTGAAAATAAAGGTAGTTTACTCTTACTATAAAAATGTAATGATTACACCATTTTAAAAGTGTATCTTGCTGAAAAGGAACTAGATCTTTTTTTTCCTTTTCTTTTTTAGTGGTAGGATACATAGGCTCTTTAGGGCTTTTCCAGGTGGTTCAGTGGTAAAGATCTGCCTGCCGATGTAGGAGACGCCAGAGACTCGAGTTCAGTCATTGGGTTGGCAAGAACCCCTGGAGGAGGAAATGGCCACTCACTCCAGTATTCTTGCCTTAAAAATCCCATGGACAGAGGAACCTGGTGGGCTACAGTCTATGGGGTCCCACAATCTCTGGGGACCCAAAGATTTGGATGTGATAAGAGAGAACATTAGGGCTCTTTGTGATGAAAAAGTTTAAGAATGATTGACTTAGTACTTTAGACTGAGGGCAAGGATGTTTGGGGTGTTGTTCCAGCTCAGCTCAGAATTGGCCTTCATGCAAATAATTCTGTGTTTACTTCGTTGTTATGAAATAACCCACTCTAGCAGTAAAGGTTAAAAACAGAATGTCCTAACATGACCCTTGAATACCTGTGTGTCTAAAACAAAGGGATTAAAAACATGTGATTCTCTTTATGTTATAAATCTCAATAAGGACATCAGTATGATAAATTAGTGTCATCTCTCTGTTTTTGGAGAACCTTAAACAGTGTTGCTTGCTTGTCCAGTCAATTCAGTTCTGTCTGTCAGTCGTGTCTGACTCCTTGTGACTCCATGGACTGCAGCAAGGCAGGCCTCCACGTCCATGACCAACTCCCGGAATTTACTCAAGCTCAGGTCCATTGAGTTGGTGATGCTAGCCAACCATCTCATCCTCTGTCATCCTTTTCTCCTCCTGCCTTCAGAGTCTTTTCCAATGAGTCAACTCTTCGTATGAGGTGGCCAAAGTACTGGAGTTTCAGCTTTAGCATCATTCCTTCCAAAGAACACCCACGACTCATCTCCTTTAGAATGGACTGAATCTCCTTGCAGTCCAAGGGACTCTCAAGAGTCTTCTCCAAAACCACAATTCAAAAACATCAGTTCTTCGGTGCTCAGCTTTCTTCACAGTCTAACTCTCACATCCATACATGACTACTGGAAAAACCATAGCCTTGACTTAATGGACCTTTGTTGGCAAAGTAATGTCTCTGCTTTTGAATATACTGTCTAGATTGGTCATAACTTTCCTTCTAAGGACTAAGCGTCTTTTAATTTCATGGCTGTGAAAACCATCTGCAATGATTTTAGAGCCCCAGAAAATAAAGTCTGACACTGTTTCCACTGTTTCCCCGTCTATTTCCCATGAAGTGATGGGACCAGATGCCGTGATCTTCATTTTCTGAATGTTGAGCTTTAAGCCAACTTTTTCACTCTCCTTTTTCACTTTCATCAACAGGCTTTTTACTTCCCCTTCACTTTCTGCCATAAGGGTCATGTCATCTGCATATCTGAGGTTACTGATATTTCTCCTGGCAATCTTGATTCCAGCTTGTGATTCTTCCAGCCCGGCATTTCTCAGGATGTACTCTGCATAGAAGTTAAATAAGCAGGGTGACAATATACAGCCTTGACCTACTCCTTTTCCTATTTGGACCCAGTCTGTTTTTCCAT
>SJXQ01012333.1:0-33745 GCA_006408695.1 Aepyceros melampus
AGCTCAACTGGAATTCCATCACCTCCACTAGCTTTGTTCATAGTGATGCTTTCTAAGGCCCACTTGACTTCACATTCCAGGATGTCTGGCTCTAGATGAGTGATCACACCATCGTGATTATCCGGGTCATGAAGATCTTTTTTCCAAGCCTCAAACATAAGCACCCATCGTGCCCCTCTAGGTGGGCTGTTTTCTTAGCTGGGATTGCCCTTATTCCCTTTCAAAATCTTAGTCTTCAAGCCTCGGCTTTAATGATGTCTTGCCTCTTCCCAGCTCCTGCAAATATCCTGGCTTATTACCGGGACAGTTGAAGAGTACCCTGGATTTCCATCTCTGCTCTGACACTTAAACTGTGATATTGCACAAATTACTTAGCCTCAGTGACTTTCCACCTCTTTAAAATGATGGTATACTTTCCTCCAGCCAACACCCATGAGCCAGTGCCCTGCTGTGGAGGGGGCGTGGGGAGTGCAGGGCTGGGCTCGATCACTAAAAAGGAAATGCAATGAGATTGCTGAGCTGTGGAGATGCCTTTGGAAGACAGAGGGTTAAGGAAGAATGGCTTCGGACTTACCTGGTGGTTCAGTGGTTGCGAACCTGCCTCCCAATGCCAGGGATGAGGATTTGACCCCTGGTCATGAACTGAGAGCCCACATGCTGCAGGGCGGCTAAGCCACGGCTTCAGCTAGAGAAGCCTAGCACCACAGGCACTGAACCGTCGCATCTGGAGCCCACACTCCGCAGCTCAGCACGGCTGAGAGAGCACAGGGCAGAGCAGCTCTGTCCTGCCTACCTAGAGCTGCCTCTGTGGCCACTGTCAAGCCCTGTGAGCGCCTCAGGAACCAGCTGCTGTTTGTCTGGTTTATTCTTCAGTGCTTCTGTGAATCTCAGATAGGGTGACCGGCTGTTCTGTTTTGCCCATGACCATCCTGATTTTAGCCCTGAAGCTCTTGAATCTGGGAAAACTTGCAGCCCTGGGCAAACCAGGAGTCTTGGTTACTCAAGGCCAGTGACCCACTGATGGGGAGGGGATGGGGGGCTGCAGGCCCTGGGCAGGCTCTGCGTGCTGAGTCCGGCTGGGCCTTGCACGTGCTGTGTTGCCTCATCCTTGCAGCCCTCCTCTGGGGGTGTTCCAGTCCTCATTCCACAGTGGAGGAAGCGAGGCTCTCAGCAGTGAAGGATCTGTCTGCAGGTCTCACAGCTGTGAGGTCCCCAGGGTGAGCCCCTGTAGACCCTCTGCGGCAGGTGTCTCCACCACACCTCGCCACACCTGGAATGACCATTCCGTGAGAGGACTCATCACTCCAGCACCCTGCTCCAGTCCTTCCAAGTTAGGACTCCGAGACTTGGCTTTCTGATTCATAGTTTAGCTGCATACAATCTTTTTTTAAATGTAATTTTATTTATTTTTATTCAGTTAGTTTTAGTTGTGCTGGGTCTTCACTGCTGCACGGGCTTCTCATTGCAGTGGCTTCTGTCGTTGTGGAGTGCAGGCTCCAGGCACATGGGCTCGGTGGCTCCAGACACCAGAGCAGAGGCTCAATAGTTGTGACACACGGACTTGGTTGCTCCAAGGCATGTGGGATCTTCCTGGATCAGGGATCAAACCCATGGGTCCTGCATCAGCAGGTGGATTCTTTACCACTGAGCCACTGGGGAGGCCCCTTAGCTGCATACAGTCTTGATAAGGAGGCTCATGACAATGATGCTTGTTTCCCGGGTCTCTCCTGATGATCACACAGACTGGATAGGTGGCTTTCTAGATAAGTGAGGTGAAAATGAGTTGTTCTGATTAAGGTGCATCCTCCATAATGGGTAATATGTATCTCCCCATTAATTCATGTTCTTGTCTCCCGAAACTGTGGCCCAAATACTAAACAGTATTATCCTTTATTGTGATTTGGCTTGGCTTTCTTACAAGGAGGATATATTTAAGGGAATATATCCTTAAATAATCAATTTTTAAAGGCAGTGAAGCACTACCTCTGTAATTTACTTGTTGGAAAAGGAATAAGGACCAATCCTGAGTGCTATTTTCCAGCCTGCGGCCGGTAGCTGGTGGCACTTGGCTGGTACTTTCTCTTTGACTGGTCTCCAGTGGGTGTCAGCAGCTCTAGGAAGTCAGGTTCTCAGGAAGCCCTTTGGTTCAGGTTCCAGTGACTTCTGTCCTGCTGATGTCTTCAGTTCATGACCTCTTCTTTAAAGGAAGCATCTGCATCTATCTTGGAAATTGGTAGAATTTAGTTCTTCTCTTCTCTCCATAAAGAATTTGAGTAAATATGAAGAGCAAGGTAAACTTTTAAACTTTACTCACCAGATTGGCCTAATCAGGAGAACTGTAAAGATTTCTTAAACATTTTTTAAATTATCAATTTAATTAGTGTGAAAATTCAAAATGATATGAATGTATAACTTAAATTTTCTGTTGCCATCCAATCTCTAATGCACAATCCCTATTAATAGAGCACATGTTACTCCAACATTTTCCTATACAGAATATATACATATTAGCACATATTATTCATATGTAAATAAGATCATAGCATACTGTTTTACAAATATAAAAGACCATTTTTTTGGCTGTGCTGGGCCTTCACTAATGCATACGGGCTCTCTCGAGGTATGGTACGCCGGCTTCTCATCGCTGCGGCTTCTCTTGGTGTGGGGCCAGGCTCAAGAGCACACGGGCTTCCATAGTTGTGGTACTCGGGCTTAGGAGCCTTGAGGCATGCAGACTCTTCTGGATCAGGGATGAAACTGTGTCTCCTGCATTGGCTGGAGGGTTCCTAACCACTGAACCATCAGGGAAGCCCTATAAATTTCTTTTTTAACTGAATACCATGTCATAGATATCTTCCTTGGTCCACACAAAATTCATTCTTGTTCATGGCTGCCTGGCATCCATTTTACAAGTGAAACCTGATTTACCGCATCAACTTCCTTGAGTAGAACATTTGAGCCAGGTCTGAATGCTGGCCTGGCCACTCGGTTCCTCTGGAGTTGTTCTGGAATGATTTTGGCATATGGTGCAGGGGTGGTTACTCATTAATTCAACTTTTTAAACAACTGACAACAGTTTGCCTTTAAATGCTTACTATTAATTTTCCTATTAACCTTTGCCATAGACAGTTGATTCCTAATTCTGTGTATCAGGAAGAGGAGGAACTCTTTGTTCCTAAAACCTAATTCATTTGTCAGATTAGGAAGAAGTTTCTCTGATCAAAAGAAAATACAGAAACTAACAAGGACTAGTTGGCCAGTTTACAACTGTGTCAGCATCTGAAAAACTTGGGCTTACTATTTTTGTTTTTCAGTTTTGCTGTTTCTTGACCAAAAGTAACTGAAAGACTCAAGATGGAGGTTCCCGAGGCCCCTATTCAAGTGCTTCCCTGTTGGCTCAGATGGTAAAGAATCTGCCTGCAATGCGAGAGATCTGAGTTTGAGCCCTGGGTCCGGAATATCCCCTGGAGAAGGAAATGGCAACCCTCTCCAGTATTCTTGCCTGGAGAATCTCATGGAGAGAGGAGCCTGGCAGGCTATAGTCTATGGGGCCAACAAGAGTTGGACATGACTGAGCGACTAACACACTTCACTTTTTTTCTATGTGTGTAGAAACTTTTGCTGTTGTTGCTGTTTAGTTGCTAAGTCATGTCTTTTGTGACCCCGTGGACTGTAGCCCACCAAGTTTCTCTGTCCATGGGATTCTCCAGGCAAGAATACTGGAGTGGGTTACCATTTCCTTCTCCAGGGGATCTTCCCGACCCAGGGATCAAATACTTGTCTCCTGCATTGCAGACAGATTTTTTACCACTGACCACCAGGAAAGCTGAACCACCCAAGCAGCAACATTTCTATGAGAACATTTCAACAAGGCTCATTTCCTTGTTCACATAATTATTAGTTGTTCACTTACTCATTCAACAAACATTTATTGGCCAGTTGCTGGGTGTCAGGCATTATGCTGGGTACAGGGAATACTGAGATGAAGAAAGCACTTTTACTTCCTACCCTCCAAGGGCTGACCTGAAACTTCACCTCTGTTTCCTTCCAGAGAGAGAGAAAGGAAATGTGGCAAAATGTTAGTAATTGGTGATTTAGTAGAGGGTGCATAGATATTAATTATACTTGTCTTTCAACCTTTCTGTGAGTTTAACATTTTTAAAAATGAAGTTGGGGAGAAAATATTTTTCTGTTACTTGGCAGCTGTAATTCTTAAAAGCCATTATTACCTCCCAGTTTTTCAGCGTAGAACCTATTGGATTGTCCCCAGCCACTTAGCGAAAATTTAGGAGAGGAATGGTAATAGGATATTCTGTGGATATATGTGCATGTACTAAGTTGCCTCAATCGTGTCCAACTCTTTGCGACCCCATGGACCCCATGAGCCCACCAGGCTCCTCTGTCCATGGGATTCTCTAGGCAAGAGTACTGGAATAGGTTGCCGTTTTCTGTTCCAGGCGATCTTCCCGACCCAGGGATAGAACCTGAATCTCCTGTGTCTTCTGCATTGCAGGCGGGTTCTTTACCCAGGCAGATTCTTCTACCCCTGAGCCATTGGGGAAGCCCATATTCTGGGGATAGGAGAGGACAATGAGAAAAGTAACAGATGTGGTTACCTGCAGCCACACAGCAGGAGCCCTGAGGCAACTGGGCACCCAACAAGTAAAGGGGTTAAACAGGAAGTGGAGGTGGAAACCCAGGCATGGGCTCCAAGCCCGAATCCTGCCCTACCCCGTCTCCAACCAGCCCCGGCCGTTCTGTGTGTGGTTGGCGGGGAGAGGGGGCTGGAACAGGTTTGTCACATTCTGTGCCCTCCGCTGGCAACCACTGGCCTTTGACTTGAGCATAGAGGTTAAATATTTGAGCTTTGGACTTGGCGACCTTTGTGAGAATCTTAGCCTTGCAGGGTGAACTTAAACCAGCTAGTGAATCCTGTTGGTGCTGGAGTTTGTTACAGCCTGGATAGAATTGCAGGGGGTTGTGTGATGCTTTTAAGGACACAGTGGTGTGTGAAGCAGTTAGCACAGGGCCTGTGCCTGGCACCTACTTAATAAATGTATCATGGCATGTGCCATCCTAGCCAGTGGCTCAGCTTTTCATCTGCCCACTCACACAAAGTCTCTGCTTGATGCCTCTGCCTTGCCCACCCCACAGCTGCAATCAGCAGGTTCTGTCCTCTGCTCCCACACACATCCTAAGTCAGACCCCCTCACTCTTTTCAAGGCTGTCTTCATTTGTAGCCCCTGCGGCAGCCACCTGACTGTTCGTCCTACCTCCACACTGGCCCCCTCACCCCGAGATGTTCTCCATGGTGGGCTTTCTCAAGCTCAGTGGAGAATGTCACCTTTCTTCTCAGCCTTCTTACGGCTTCCCATCACCCCGACTCTTGCATCACGACCCGAGTCCCGCCCAGCCCTCCAACCTCGCCTTCTAAACTCCCCCCAGCTCCCTGCGCTCTACATTCTGGCCTTCCTCCTGTCCCTCAGACGTGCCAGTTCACTCTCACTTCAGTCTTTCAGTTGTCTTCTCTGCCTGAAATGCATGTCTTCACATGGTTGCCTCCTTTTCCTCTCTGTCCCTTGGCTCCAGTTCATTTCCCCAGAGAGGTTCTCTCTGACCATCCTGTCTAATGTTGTGTACCACCTCCAACACCACCTACCTGTTTCATTATCTTTAAAGCACTTATAAAGTGATCTTGTGTGTTTATTTAACTCTTGTATGTCTCCCTTATACAATGGAAGCTCTAGGAAATAGTGAGTGATAACCTTGATTTTTGTTCAGTGTTCTAGCTTGAGATGCCATAACAAAATATGGCAGACTGGGGAGTTTAAGCAACACAGATTTATTTTCACACAGTTTGGAGGCTGTGAAGTCCCAGATCAAGGTTCTGGCATGGTTTGGTTTTCAAGGAGAGTTCTCTTCCTGGCTTGCAGACATCTGCCTTCTCACTGTGACCTCAAATGGTCCTTTCTCCATATGAGAGAGAGAGAGACTGTTCTTATAAAAACACTAAACCCTAAGGACTTTCCTGGTGGCCCAGTGGTTAAGATTCCACACTTTTCAGTATAGGGGGTGTGTTTGACCCCTAGTTGAGGAACTGAGATTCCATATATCATGTGGCATGGCAAGAAAAACCCAAAAAGCCAAACCACTAATCCTACTGGAGCAGGGCCCACACTTATGACCTCATTTAACCCTAATTCCTCCTTAGAGACACCACTTCCAAATATAGCCACCTGGGTGGGGCAGGGGAAGGGCTTCAACATAGAAATTGGGGGGAGGGGACTATAAACATTCAGTCCATAATATTCACCTCTGTAGTGTCAGCATCAGAACCCAGAAGAGAGCCTGACATGTAATGTGTGCTAATTTGCTTCAGTTGTGTCCAACTCTTTGTGACCCTATGGGCTGTATGTAGCCCACCAGGCTCCTCTGTCCATGGGACTCTCCAGGCAGGAATGTTGGAGTGGGTTGGCATGCTCTCCTCCAGGCGATCTTCCCAATCCAGGGATCGAACCCATGTCTCTTATGTCTCCTGCATTGGCAGGCGGGTTCTTTACCACTAGCACCACCTGGGAAGCCCCGGACATGTAATAGGCCCTCAATAAATACTTGCTAAGTAAACGAATGCAGGATAGCAGTTGGCTTCCCTGCGAGCCCATGTAAGTGGCCCACGTCTAGCACTCCATCCCACAGGTCAGGGCATATCACTGTACATTCCCCAGCCAGCCATCAACGCCACGGTGGAAGAGGACATCCTGCTCTCGGTTGACTACTCCTGCCATGGGATCCCCACCATCGAATGGAAGTACACGTCCAGCTGGGGAGTGCAGAAGATCGTGGAGTGGAAGCCGGGGACTCAGGCCAACATCTCCCAGAGCCACAAGGACAGGGTGTGCACCTTCGACAACGGCTCCATCCAGCTCTTCAGCGTGGGCGTGCGGGACTCCGGCTCCTACATCATCACGGTGACCGAGCGCCTGGGGAGCAGCCGGTTTGGCACCATCGTGCTTCACGTCTCAGGTGAGCCGCTCCCGGGGACCCCGGTGCCTCTAGAAAATTAGAGTGTGTGGGAGGCCAACCTGACATTAAGAGATGTTATCTGCCCCCCCACCCTGTAGAGATCCTCTATGAAGACCTCCACTTTGTCGCTGTCTTCTTGCTTTTCTCGTTGCTGTGGCCGCACTGCTGATCAGCCTCATGTGGGTTTGTAATAAGTGTGCCTATAAATTCCAAAGGAAGAGAAGACACAAGCTCAAAGGTAATTCTCTGGGCCTTGTGATAATCGATGCCCATGTTACCTTCTTCTCGCCAAGAAAGCACCCTCAGCTGAGTGGCAACTCACAGTCAGTGTGTCTTTTGCTTTGCAGAAAGCACAACAGAAATTGAGCTGCAGGATGTAGAGTGTTAGCCAAGGCCAGACCCAGTGACATTCCTACCTCAAGAGGAAGATGTGATTTTCCAATGAAAGGAACGCACATGGCCAGTCCTGCCCGAGCCTCTTGTTCTGCCATAGCCACACGTTGCTGCTGCAGTAGCTGCATGTTGACGAAGCTGACTGTCTGGAGCTGGACTCTGGATTGGACCACGTCAGTCCCAGTGGCGTGGAAGTCAACGAGGAGGAGGGCGGGGCTGTGAGCTGGCACTGTGCTCAGCCGAGGGCCGCGGCAGCCCCGCGCCTGGTCTGCTCCCTCACTGCACTCTGCTCTGGTGGGGCAGCGGGCACGGGAGGGGCCCCCATGCCCATGTGCTTGTGCTCAGCCGTTGCTGACTCTGTGACCCCATGAACTGCAGCCCACCAGGCTCCTCTGCCCATGGGATTCTCCAGGCAAGAACACTGCAGAAGGTTGCCATTTCCTCCTCCAGGGGGTCTTCCCGACCCAGGGATCGAAACTGTGTCTCCTGTGGCTCCTTGCCTTGCAGGTGGGTTCTTTACCTCCTGAGCCGTCGGGAAGCCCCATAGCAGAGGTGGGAGTGTTTCAAGACCAAGCGTGCAGCGCTATAACACGCTCTCTGTGCTCTGGTCTTCTCTGCCTGTGGCCACCTCCAGCTTCTCCCGTGGGGACTGCTGTGAGCACCTCTCAGAGCAGGGAGAGCACCCCCTGCTCCCTGTGGCTTGGAGCTTTAGGGAGAAGAGCTAAATTTATTCCAAGGGGAACACCATTGGGAACAAGGGACAGGAGAGAATCGCCTTTCTTTTCCTCTCTCACTCCAGTGTTAATTAGACTTTCCCTCCTGAGGCCCCAGGGGAGGCCACTGTGAGGAGAGCAGCTCATCTCCATGTGGGCAGCCCCCTGACAAGCTGGGGACACCACCTGTGTGAAGGCTGCAGCTACAGGATGGGCAGGAAAGTCACCACAGGCTTCGAACCTACCCTCTCAGTCACTCACGCTTCCTGGCACGCCAGGGCCTCCCTGGCTCCCAGCGGGCTGGAGAACACCTGGCCCTCACCTACCTCACCCTGAAAGTATCAAGCAAAGCCCACAGTAGCACAGAGCACTCTGAGCAATTAAAGGAAGCTGTGAAGAATCTTCTAGAGCCTAGGATGCAATGAGCGCTATGTCGGGTCCTGGGGAAAGCCAAGCACCCTGGAGTTCTGGGGCTCCACGTGCCACTGGGGATGGACCACAGGGCCACAGCTGGCCCCAGCCCTTAGCCTCCAAAGTCACTGGCCACCGTGGGTACCTGTATCTCTCCGTGCCAGCCTCCTTTCAGCAAGCTCTAAAGCAGGCCTGAATTTATCTTCCATTCTTTTTCTCTCCAACATTCTTAGCTACAAGTCAAAGGTACAATTCCGTTTATTGGTGGAATTTGACGTTATTAGCTGTGTCCCCAACCCTCAGCTGCAGATTCACCCATACACACATGAAAGAGACCTAGAACTTTCTCTTCTCCCTCCCTCCAAGTCCCAAGTGTCCATATCACTTCCAGAAAGTTGCCTGGAGACATTAATATGAGGCTTTTGCCTACATACTGTCTCCAGGGTTACAGCAAGGAATCTTTTGGGGTTATGGGAGCTATCATCGATCCAGAGGCATTACTTGATTCAGAATGCCAGAGAGCAGCTAATCTGCATGACTGATTTGGAGCCCAAGTGCATGACAGACACGGATCACCTCAGGCCACCTCTCGGTCACAGAGGTATACACAGACACACCTGTGTCCTTTCCCCACTCAGCAGCCAGTGGAAGCAGACCTCCACCTGGAGGATGGGTTTCTTGTACTGGTCTCCAGCACCATAAGGAAGCAGGATGAGACATGCCAGAAAGGATCAACCTGACTGTCCCTTTTTCACACAGCAAGCCCATCAGCAGGAAATCAGATTAAATCTAGTTAGCTTCCAGAACCTCTGTCCTCTTGACACCTTACCTGCTTTCCAGAACTCTGCCTCTCAGAAGTAAAGGGTGGTAATCTTTGTATAAAAGGAGAAGTGGAAAAGAATACCCAGCAAGACGTACCAATCCAGATATAAATTAAATTTGCTCCCCCACCCCAAATCTTCATCAAAGGTTGTTCCTTCAGCTTTCCATGTCTCTATTTTTCACTTTGAAAGCTCCCTCCAGTTTGAATATTCCTGTGGAAAGTTCTTGATTCTTGAGCCTGGGAGTTCTGTTTTCCAAAAAAAGAAAATATTAAGTCATAGAGGTTTGGCCACTGAACATGTTAAACTGTAAGTTATGTTTCAAGCTGTGAAAAAAAATAAACTGTTTTAAAGGCTGAAATAAAACCTAAAAATAAAGCCCTGATCCTTTATTTGTGAGCCCATCCCTGCAGAGAACTCAGAGGCCTAGAAGAGGTTTCCATCAGCCGCAGACAAGCAAAACCCTCAGCCAGAGCCAGGGGCCTGGCAAAGTTTTAAATGACAGTGGAATTAATCACATTGATTCTAACCATAAATATTCTTCAGCAAGTCAGAAAAACACCATTATTCTCCCCTGTGTTATAACCAGACTAATTTGAAGCTCTTGCTTCCAGAATGTGACTTACAAATCAGTAGAGCCCTTCCTGCTTTTGGAAGGGGCCAAATCAAGGATGTGGCCGGTGTATCACCCAGCCAACAGTGCGTAGGACGCAGGACAGAACATATGTGCCCTGTGGACAGAATGTCCCGTCGGAGATTGTGATCTCAAAAACCCAGAAGCATGTACGCTCCTCTCTCATTTCATGGTGTTCCAGGCGGGCGAGGACTGCTGCAAGAGAACCTCGGTCCTCCGGAATCAAGGGAATGCTAAACACCCCGCCGGACTTCATGCTCCCTCTGATTTGAAATTGAACCACACACAGCTGAGGAGCCCAGGCAGTGAGAGACAGGAAGGTTATCAGCATGTCTGGCTCAGGTCAGGGATGCAGAGACAAGACCTGAGAGAGGATTGGGTTCAGAAAGGCTGGATGTCTATATTGAGGGCAGAGAAGAGGTGGCAGACTAGAATGCTAGGAGATGGAACCACGAGGAGCCAAATGTGATGGAGTGAAACTGCAGGGCCACTGGGCAAAGGAAAGCCCTGTCTCCATCTCAGCCTTCATATGTCCAGTTTGTTTCTTCTGCCCAGTTTCCAGGGAAGACTCAGATGCTTCTAGTTTGCTTAAAGTAGAGTATGTCCTTGTGATTATGGGCAGTGTGTCTATCCACAGCTCAGCTTCTGATGAGGAACAACGTGAATCTCCAGCACTTGCGCCTGTCTGCACACCCATCACCTGTCCCCACTGTAAGCTTTTCCAACCCTTCAGAACACAGTTACTGGGTCCACTATTTATACTGCTTTTAATTAAAATAAACTTTTTATTGTAGTGTGAAGGTAGTGGCACCCTACTCCAGTACTCTTGCCTGGAAAATCCCATGGACGGAGGAGCCTGGTAGGCTGAAGTCCATGGGGTCGCTAAGAGTCGGACATGACTGAGCAACTTCACTTTCATTTTTCACTTTTATGCATTGGAGAAGGAAATGGCAACCCACTCCAGTGTTCTTGCCTAGAGAATCCCAGGGACGGGGGAGCCTGGTGGGCTGCCGTCTATGGGGTCGCACAGTCGGACACAACTGAAGCGACTTAGCAGCAGCAGTGATAGCTTACAGTGAACGATATCAGATTTGTGATCTTCGAAGATTTAGCTTCGGGACCAGGGACAAGGCTTGATCATTCAAGAGCTTTTGAATAGCAGAGTTTTATTAAAGTATAAGAAGGCACAGAGAAAGCTTCTGACATAGACACCAGAAGGGGGATGGAGAG
Organism: Aepyceros melampus; assembly: GCA_006408695.1. Taxonomy (NCBI): domain Eukaryota; kingdom Metazoa; phylum Chordata; class Mammalia; order Artiodactyla; family Bovidae; genus Aepyceros; species Aepyceros melampus. The sequence continues at coordinate 11,226 of SJXQ01012333.1, forward strand.
AGCCCCACTGCTAATCTACAGAAGGGAGTTATATACTTTTTAATTAGTTATTACAATAAATCAAAAGTGTCTCAAGGTTGTAAAGATCTTACTAGACCCACTCCCATAATTTATATTTTGAGAGAACAGGATTAGCCAGGTTTTCAGGAAGGAGAAACTGTCCTCAAACAGGAACAAGAGCTTTTGAATAGCAGAGTTTTATTAAAGTATAAGAAGGCACAGAGAAAGCTTCTGACATAGACACCAGAAGGGGGATGGAGAGAGCCCCACTGCTAATCTACAGAAGGGAGTTATATACTTTTTAATTAGTTATTACAATAAATCAAAAGTGTCTCAAGGTTGTAAAGATCTTACTAGACCCACTCCCATAATTTATATTTTGAGAGAACAGGATTAGCCAGGTTTTCAGGAAGGAGAAACTGTCCTCAAACAGGATACACTGTTGTTATATAACCCTTAGTACAGAGTTTAAACTGAGTTGTTTGTTGTGTAATCATCAATTCTGGGCTTAAAGATCAGTTCAGTTCAGTCGCGCAGTCGTGTCCGACTCTTTGCGACCCCATGAATCGCAGTACGCCAGGCCTCCCTGTCCATCACCAACTCCCGGAGTTCACTCAGACTCACGTCCATTGAGTCTGTGATGCCATCCAGCCATCTCATCCTCTGTCGTCCCTTTCTCCTCCTGCCCCCAATCCCTCCCAGCATCAGGGTCTTTTCCAATGAGTCAACTCTTCGCATAAGGTGCCCAAAGTACTGGAGCTTCAGTTTTAGCATCATTCCTTCCAAAGAAATCCCAGGGTTGATCTCCTTCAGAATGGACTGGTTGGATCTCCTTGCAGTCCAAGGGACTCTCAAGAGTCTTCTCCAACACCACAGTTCAAAAGCATCAATTCTTCTGCGCTCAGCCTTCTTCACAGTCCAACTCTCACATCCATACATGACCACAGGAAAAACCATAGCCTTGACTAGACGGACCTTAGTCGGCAAAGTAATGTCTCTGCTTTTGAATATACTATCTAGGTTGGTCATAACTTTTCTTCCAAGGAGTAAGCGCCTTTTAATTTCATGGCTGCAGTCACCATCTGCAGTGATTTTGGAGCCCAAAAAAACAAAGTCTGACACTGTTTCTACTGTTTCCCCATCTATTTCCCATGAAGTGATGGGGCCAGATGCCATGATCTTCGTTTTCTGAATGTTGAGCTTTAAGCCAACTTTTTCACTCTCCTCTCTCACTTTCAACAAGAGGCTTTTTAGCTCCTCCTCACTTTCTGCCATAAGGGTGGTGTCATCTGCATATCTGAGATTATTGATATTTCTCCCAGCAATCTTGATTCCAGCTTGTGTTTCTTCCAGCACAGCATTTCTCATGATGTACTCTGCATATAAGTTAAATAAGCAGGGTGACAATATAAAGCCTTGACGTACTCCTTTTCCTGTTTGGAACCAGTCTGTTGCTCCATGTCCAGTTCTAACTGTTGCTTCCTGACCTGCATACAGATTTCTCAAGAGGCAGGTCAGGTGGTCTGGTATTCCCATCTCTTTCAGAATTTTCCACAGTTTACTGTGATCCACACAGTCAAAGGCTTTGGCATAGTCAATAAAGCAGAAATAGATGTTTTTCTGGAACTCTCTTGCTTTTTCCATGATCCAGCGGATGTTGGCAATTTGATCTCTGGTTCTCTGCCTTTTCTAAAACCAGCTTGAACATCAGGGAGTTTTTATGTGACTAAGACTAAGGAATGTAGAGGAAAAAAAAAGTTTGTCCTTTCCTCCTCCTTGAAAATTCCAGATTCCTGTCTCCTCCTCGAGAACCCCAGACCCTCTCTCCTCAGGGACCTGACTTCTTGTCAGCCTGCCTAGGAATTGACTCTCTCAGTAGTTGATTTACAATGTTCAGTTGGTTTTAGGTGTACAACAAAGTGAATCTGTTATGTATCAGTTATATATATATATATATATACACACATATAGTTGTCTGACTCTTTGTGATCCCATGGACTGTAGCCTGCCAGGCTCCTCTGTCCATGGGGTTTCCCAGGCAAGAATACTGGAGCAGGTTGCCATTTCCTTCTCAGGGCATCTCTCTGACCCAGGGATTGAACTCTAGTCTCCTGCATTGGCAGGCAGAGTCTCACCAGTGAGTGTGTATGTGTGCATGCACACGTGCGTGCTTAGTCACTTCAGTCGTGTCCAACTCTTTCTGACCCCATAGATTGTAGCCCACCAGGCTCTTCTGTCCATGGGATTCTCCAGGCAAGAATACTGGAGTGGGTTGCCATGCCCTCCTCCAGGGGATCTTCCTGACCCAGGTCTCCTGCACTGCAGGCAGATTCTTTACCATCTGAGCCACCAGGGAAGCCGGTATATATATATACATCCATTCTTTCTCAGATTCTTTTCCCATATACAGTACAGAATATTGATAATTTCCCTGTGCTGTACCAGAGAAGGCAATGGCACCCTACTCCAGTACTCTTACCTGGAAAATCCCATGGATGGAGGAGCCTGGTAGGCTGAAGTCCATGGGGTCACGAAGAGCCGGACACGACAGAGCAACTTCATTTTCACTTTTCACTTTCATGCATTGGAGAAGGAAATGGCAACCCACTCCAGTGTTCTGGCCTGGAGAATCCCAGGGACAGGGGAGCCTGATGGGCTGCCATTTATGGGGTCGCACAGAGCTGGACACGACTGAAGTGACTCAGCAGCAGCAGCTGTGCTGTACAGGAGGTTCTTATTCGTAATTTATATATAGTAGTGTGTATGTTAATCTCCGTCTCCTAATTTATCCCTTCCCTCTACATTTCCCCTTTGGTAATCGTCAGTGTGAGATCTGTGAGTCTGTTTCCGTTTAATAAATAAGTGCATTTGTGTAATTTTTAAAATTAGATTTCACTTGTGATGTCTCCACTACCTTTTATACATTAGGTAGGTGTTCACAAAGGAGATAAATCCTTTAAAATTAAAATGATATTGAAGTCCATATATAAAGAAAAATTCAGTCCTACTCAATAAACTCGAGTGTATCCTTCTAGACCTGCTATATATGAACATATCTGTCTATATATACACATACTACAATATGCACATTTAGATATTCTTTTTAGGCCAAGTGGGATTCTATTATACACATTACCTTTCAACTTGCTTATTCTCCCTTAATGTTTCTTGGGCATTATTTCATGTCTCTACCTATTCCTAAATATTGTTACTGCCTCCACAATATAATTCGTAGCATGGATACATTATAATTGTTCATTCACTTAAGGATTTTTATTTCAAGTGGTATATACAAAAATAAATATTTTGGGCAATCAATTATATCAGACTTGTTCCTTCTGCTGAGATGGCTTCCTCTTGTTAACTAAGGTGTTCAACTATCATCTATGAATCGCTTCCTCTTAGGAAATTCAATTTTTTGTAAGATTAAAAAATTTTGTTGACGTATAGGTGGTTTACAATGCTGTTAGTGTTAAGTGTGCATCAGTGAGTCAGTTACACACACACACTCTTTTTCAGCTTGTTTCTACAATAGGGTACACAAGATAATAAATATAGTTTCCTGTGCTCTACAGTAAGTCCTTTTATTTACCTATTTCATTTATAGTGGTATGTTTGTTGTTGTTGCTTTCTTTTTAATAAGTTCATTTGTATCAGAGTCCACATTTATGATATTTGTCTTTTGTCTTATTTCACTTAGTATTATCTCTAGCTCCTTCCATGTTGCTGCAAATGGCATTATTTCATCCTTTTTTTATGACTAATATTCCAGGGTGTTGTGTGTGTGTGTGGCTACACTATATCTTCTTGATCTAGTCACCTGTTGATGGACACTTAGGTTGCTTGCATGTCTTTGCTATTGCAAATAATGCTGCAATGAACACTGAGGTGCAAGTGTCTTCAAATTATGATTTTCTCCAGATATATGTCCAGGAGTACAACTGCTGAATCATACGGTAACTCTATGTTTAGTTTTTTAAGAAACCTCCATACTGTTCCTCATAATTTCCATTGGCTGCCCCAATTTACATTCCCATCAACAGCATCAGAGGCTTTGCTTCTCTCCACACTCACCAGCATTACTTGTAAACTTTTCAATGATGGCCACTGACTGGTGGAGGTGATATCTCATTCTAGTTTTGATGTGCATTTCTCTAATAATTAATGATGGTGAACATCTTTTCATGTGCCTCTTGGCCACTAGTACATTTTCTTTTAAATTTATTTAGGTCTTCTGCCTATATTTTGATTGGGTTGTCTGCCTTTTCTTAATGTTTTCTAATATTGGTGGGGTTTCTGTAAAATTTAGCAAAGACTGAGTGTTGGGAGAGAGAGAAAGACCACTACTAATGTAAAATCAAAAGATTTAGCTTCAGATTTGACCTTATCAAGTGTATCCATAGGTCCATTTGATACAACAGACCAGTGGTTGTTCAGGAAATTCTGTCTATAAATATGCTAAGGTACCTCACAGTTTGAAAGGACTTTTTCTCACTAAAGTGAACTTATTTAACAATAATTCAGTTTTCTGTTTTTATTCAACAATGATATACAAATGCCAATTAGAATTCCTGGTCATATCATGAAATTATTAGGACTCTTCAGTTTGATTTCATGGTGTTCTGGCAAAGAAATCTGATGGTGAAATTAGAGGATAAATGTATGACTTCTGTGGCTGGTTACCACAGACCACAGCTCGCTCTCTGGGTCTCAAGGGGATCAGGATGGGACTATCTGTAGAGGTTAAAAGAGAGGCCATGAATCGAATTGAGTGGAAGAAGAGATTCTGCCACTGGCCTCATCTTGGTGTATCGCTAAGTCATCAGGAAGTTTTCCAGATTGTATGTTACTTTTCTGCCTCAAACTTCTCCTTCATCTACCAGATTTCAAGCCAAGTATAGCCTGAAACAATAGTTCGCAATCACTCAATAAGGAAAGGAAAATAGCATAACATGGAAGTTTCTCTGGTGCATAAGCAAGGCGTCAGAACATCAGAAGTAGAAAAACTCCTCAATCATTCAGGCTCAACTTTTAGAGAAGTACAAACGAGTGCCTGCATTTGGGACCCCTGTATACCATAATTTTAGTCATTCTTTCCAATGTTTACATTGGTCTCAGTTTTTCAGTTTTACAGACTTCTGAATAATCCTTAAACAATGATCTTTGTGAAGTATGACTATAAACAAATTTCTGGAAGTGAACTTGCAGATAGTTAACAGCAAACTTCAGGGCAAAAACCCAGTTCTGGTCACTGACTTTTGAGTACCACTTGCGTTACTGTGTTTTTCCAGTGGTCATGTATGGATGTGAGAGTTGGACTATAAAGAAAGCTGAGTGCTGAAGAACTGATGCTTTTCAACTGGTGTTGGAGAAGACTCTTGAGAGTCCCTTGGACTGCAGGGAGATCCAACCAGTCCATCCTAAAAGAGATCAGCCCTGGGTGTTCATTGGAAGGACTGATGCTGAAGCTGAAACTCCAATACTTTGGCCACCTGATGAAAAGAGCTGACTCATTTGAAAAGATCCTGATGCTGGGAAAGACTGAGGGCAGGAGAAGGGGAAGGCAGAGGTTGAGATGGCTGGATGGCATCACGGACTCAACAGGCATGTTTGGGTGGACTCCGGAAGTTGGTGATGGACAGGGAGGCCTGGCGTGCTGCAGTCCATGGGGTCGCAAAGAGTTGGATGCAACTGAAGTGAACTGAACTGTGTTACTGTGCTTGCTGCTTTGATAACATGAGAGTTTTCTCTGTGGTGAACTGCTTTTTATTCCCATTCTAAAGTTAGATATAAAGAGAGCTGACTTTAGCTCCAAGTATTTAAGGAATCAACAAAGAGCAGGAGTAGGAAAGTGAAAGTCAATGAAAGACCAAGGCAAGAGGGTGTGAGGAGAGGTCAACCAGAGAGATCAGCTTTAACAATGGACGTGGAAAAACTAAATCTTCCACCCACAAATGTGCTCAGTCTTTACCATCTAGAAATTTTTTATACAGGACATGCTAAAACATCTAAAACACCTTCTACTGATGAATAAAATTAAAACTATCTGTACCATTTTTCCAACTTCTAATTGCTTTCGGGTGGCCTCAGCCTGCAATGGCTTGAAGCAGGGCTTGGGTTCCCAGCTGGAGATCAAGGCTGGGTTGCAGCAGTGAAAGCACTAACCTAGCCACTAGATCAGTGGTCAGTGACAAGGGCTCTGGCCCTGAGGCTTTGCAGAAAGGAATTTCCACAAAGAAAGTAGTGAAGCAAATGAAGTATTTATTAGGAGGAAAAAGAGTACAGTACCTGTGAACAGACTCAAAGGCAGAGTCCCTGAGTTAATTTTCCCTTGGCCAATCATTTTGATCTGCCTCATTCACAGTCCCTGTCTGGCATATCTCAGGATCCTTTTGTGTGCACACATCTCTTAGCCAAGATGGATCCGACCGCAAGGCATTCAGGTAGAGCATCCCCTGACAGTGTAACCGCCTTGGCTTGCAAGGAGCCTTTCTGTGCATGTGTGGTCCGGGGAAGTCTTCTGACTGTGAACGAGAAGTATGTGGTCTGGGCAGGGCCCAGCCTCCTCCCTTCATCATCGAGCTACTCTCTTCTTGGGGGTTTCAGTCAACAGGGAATGAATCTCCAGCTGCTTTACCCTGGCGAGGGAGGGGGGTCCATCTGCCTCCTGCTTCATATTTAGCTGGATTTTTAGTTGCTTTATGTTTTACATTTGCACATCTTAGAATTTAGTATCTATCACCAACCATAACTAAGCCTTTGAACCAGCCTTGTGGTTAGCAGAAGCATTCCTTCTTCCTATAGAAACAGCTTCAGAGAGGATAACACTGCCAAGCACACAGCTAAGCAGAAGTAGAGCCAACGTTCCAACACAGCTCTTTTGCCAACTGTTAAAACACTTGGTGAGGGGCAAATTGGTTTTCTCCAACCTCTCTCCCAAAGGCCACAGCACATCCTTCCGACTGGGTAACTCAGGTTGAACCACTACTGCCACAGCAGCTGACCTGCCAGCCACTTTCCCATGCTTACCTTAGCTTCCACTCCTCTCAGACAGGAAGTGACTGATCTCTGAACATGTCTTAAAACAAAGTGGCAAGGAAGGCCTTTGATCACCTGTCCATTCCAATGAAGTATACGTGAGTGGGTGGTAATTATACACGTATCCTCATCCATTCTACACCAAGCTGGTCCTTTTACTGGTTTGTGACAAGATAACCATAGAAACAAAACATTCAAACATTTTTATATTTGACATTCAATTTATGTCCATTATAATAAAGAGGGGGCTTTCATTTTGTCTTTTTAGATTTGTCTAGTAATTCTATTTTTAATAAATTTTATTATATATATATATATTTGGCTGCACTAGGTTCTAAATTGCGGCTCACGGGCTTCTCTCCCGGTTGTGGCATGTGGGTTTCTCTTGTGACCAACGGGCTCTAGACCACACGGGCTCAGCTGCGGCACACAGGCTCCTCCGCAGTGGAGACACGTGAGCTTAGCTGCCCCTAGGGATGTGGGATCTTAGTTCCCTGACCAGGGATTGAACCCCCATCCCCTGAGTGATTCTTAACCACTGGGCCACCAGGGAAGTCCCTCCAATAATTCACTTTACTGTACTTTACCAAAAGTATCAATCAGCAAAGGATGGAAATGAAAAAAAAAAAAAAATACTAGTCCTTTCCTGAAAGTTTGAGATTCATTTTACTGCAGTTGAAGCCTTCATAAAAGACTCCATATGTGAGCAGATGTGTACAGATTAGCTTCCTATACTTTGCAAAGCAACTTTTGGGACACCATAACTTAGGAAGCACTGGAAATTTTTAAAATACTTGCAGATTTATATTAATCTTTTAATTTCCACGGATAGAAAGATGCAGAAGCTTAATCAGAGGAGGCAAAAAGCACACAAAAACACAAAAGTATTATGGTATTTCATGGCTTACAAGCTCCACTTATCTTTTAAAAGAGAAATACAAAGGATTTTTAGTTATTTCAGTCATAAATTATTAAGATACCCATCTTTTAAAAATTGAAAGCCTTCCTCATAAGGAAACTACAGATTACTTACAGATTATTTTTAGTGGCACCAAAAGGCCCATAAGCCCAAATTTCTTATTAAGGGAAGTTCTTCAGACACATTTTAGGGCTGGGCCACTATTTCTAAATTCATGTTATCTGTTCTTTGCAAAATGTATTCCATTATCCATTAGTATTTTTCCTGGGAAAATGCAGAGACCTAGTGAAAGAAGACAGAACAAATCTTTAATGAGAAGAAGCAATCCAGAGTTGCTGGCTGAGGCTGGGGACTGCCAAGGTCAGGGTAAGGCAGGAGCAGAGCAAGGCAAATGAGGTCATTCAAGTGGGAAAAAAGACCAAGGAGAAATGGAGGAAACTCTAAAGATACAATACTATCTGCCTTCTAAGCATTCAGGTGGAGCTCTAAGGAATTTCTCAGCGGACTGAGACCCAGGTATGCGTAACGAAGACAATCAGAGGGAAAAGTACTTTATCCACTAACACAAGAGCTGGTTTTAATAGTCTAGTGGCGAGGGCTCTTAGAGACCCCATGGACTGTGGGACACGACTGAGTGACTCCACTTTCACTTTTCACTTTCATGCATTGGAGAAGGAAGTGGCAACCCACTCCAGTGTTCTTGCCTGGAGAATCCCAGGAACGAGGGAGCCTGGTGGGCTGCCTTCTATGGGGTCACACAGAGTCGGACACAACTGAAGTGACTTAGCGGCAGCAGCAATAGCAGTAGTGGCGAGGGCAGGACAGGCTCCACTAGTTGGAAAGTACTTTGTTGCACTGAGGAGAAAGGATCTGCTTCTCTCATTGTGAGGGAATTCCTGTATGAAAGCTGGGTCTTAAGAGTGTTTAAATATTCTTACGCAATAACAAACAATGGAATGATATGACATAATTCATTTAGGTTAAGAGTTCAGAGTGTCTGGAATTTTTAACCATAATCTTTATTTGATGTCAACATCAAAGGGATATTTTAGAAAGCTAATGTCAATCCATGTTAGTAATATTTCAAGTCAACTGCATAAAAAAAGTACATCTCTCCATGTTTGTATACCCTATAACTGTACATAAACTTTTGCATTTTAAAGCACTTGTCACTTATAAAGTGAAAGGTCTCAAAATGCCAAGTAAACATTTGCTAATTATTACTTTTTAAAAACAATATTCCTTTAGAAGATTCCTCTTCTTTGTGCTTCTGTTGATCTGCAAACATTCCTTAAAAGTTTCTGGAAACTTCTCTGGGGAAAAAAAAAAATCTGGAAACTGGCCAAAAAAAAAAAAAAATCACAGTAGACAAGGACTAAGTGCAGACATAAGCAGCTCCATTTTATAAACAAAGTTTCGGCCTTCCATTTTATTCCACTGAACTTCTTTGAATGGCCCACGAAGATGATTCCACTTGCTATCTTGTAAAACATCACTTTTTGGAAGGTCTTTACATTGATTACGGGGAAATTGAACCATAATCTTGCTGCCACTTTCAGGGCCATTACGAACTGTGGAGCAAAAGCAAAATATCAATATATTCATTTTTCAAGCTAGAAACAAAGAAAGATCACACAACTTCACTTTCCATGAGCATAAAAAGCCTTGTCTACCAACTTGAAAGTGCTTATTTAAAAGTACTTTTCAGGTTCAATATGCTAAAATAAAATTTACTAATTTATAGATATTGTGTGTATTTGTATGTGTGCTCAGTAGTGTCTGACTCTTTGCAACCCCATGGACTGTAGCCAGCCAGGCTCCTCTATCCATGTATAGTTTTCCAGACAAGAATACTGGAGTAGGTTGCCATTTCCTACTCCAGGGGATCTTCCCAACCCAGGGATCAAACTCAAGTCTCCTACAACTCCTGCACTGGCAGGCAGATTCTTTACCACTGTGCCACCTGGAAAGCCCCTTATAGATACAAGGCTAGTAAAAATATTTATGAATTAATGTTTGTAATACAAAAATGTGGCAAAGATGAGTGTTGGTTTAGGAAAATCACATGTTCTATATATTTTCAGAACATCATTTTTTTTCCCTAAAATACTTGATAACCTAATCATTTAACAACTTAGTTAATATACACCCACAATGTGATGAAAGTCAAACATTCAAAATCAGAACTGGAAGGGATGGATGAAAGATTATTCTCAATATGAACTTCAGGTTTTAATGAGGTTTTATAACTCAGCCAAGAAGAAAGGGTATTTAGAAATTCTTATCAATAACGTCTTGCAATGATCAAGCCTACAGATTCACAAGCTGTGATCCTGTAGGGAAGAATGTCTAACTACCTACTCTTTCAAATATTTAGAGCAAGTATTAAAGAAGATCACACTGAAACGATATATAATTTTCAACAAGACAAAATGCATACATGCCTATCAAAGTGCCCCATTCATGGTAGGTGATTCACAAAACACCTCTCTGTTCTATCCCTTGACCATCTTTAGGATCAGATACTATTCTTGCACATTTGCAGCAGTATATTTATAAACGTAAAAAATTTTTTGGCCCCATCATGCAGCATGTGGGATCTTAGTTCCCTGACCAGGGACTGAACCTGGGTCCACAGCAGTGAAAGTGAATCCTAATTATGGCAGGAGTAATAATGTTGATGGCATTTTTCAGATAATCTCCTAGGAAAATGTGCCGCCAAACAAAACGTCTTTTATAACTACTATAAAAAGACATAATAACCTGTTGCTCTGAATAATAGCTATGATGAAATAAACACTCAACATAATTAATAAAGGAACTCACCTACTACGGAAGTAAGTTACTCTTATGTATGGTAACTACTAAAGCTAAATGAAAAGGCCAAACTCCCAAAGGTCTCTTTACATTCAGAGAAGTAGAAAGTACCTGAGATAGCATAGTCACCGTTCGGGGAGGCCACGGTTATGGCGGAGGCATTGCCAATGCTCTCTACAGGCCCCAGTCCCACGTGATTACTGAAGCTCAGGACCTGCCAGCCCATAACCTTGGCTAGCTGCTGAACTGCGTGCACCTGATGCTGTGACATCTGTAAATTAAAAAGGAAACTTCACTGACAATCAGAACAGGTATTTACTTGGCAGTAACTTGACATCATGACTATAAAGTGAACTTTCATTGGAGTTTTCAATGCCTAGCAAAGGAACCCTATCTTATGTTTCAGGAATTCTCCTCTTTGTGGGGCAAGGGAACAAGATCCCACCCTCCACTGAAGAAGCTAAAATAGCCTGATACTTGCTTTCCTGTACACTGGCGTGGGAACACAGCCCACAAGCTGAACTTGGCCAGCTGGAGCCTCCCACCTGGATCACTGAGTTTGGAGGAACATTCAAACAGCAGTGTAGCTGAGTTATCTTCCACTGGCCCTGTCAAGTCCATTCTCCAACCTAGTTTGTTCTGAGAGGCTGTCACACTAACAGCTTTTGTATCGATCCTTAGTAAAGAGACAACCCTGAAACCACCCTGAGAGACCCTGACTGATGCACAGGGCAATTAAGAGTGCGCCTGCCACCGGCAAGGAGGGTGGTGGTGCTGGGATGCAGCAGCAGGGGCCCTGCCTGCCCGTGGTTCTCACATCCGGCTTCCTTTGATCCTGAGCCATTCATAAGCCTTATTCTCTAAACTTCTTAGCAATTCTGGAAGTTCTTTAAAAGGCTTTCATTACACTCCTGCATGTGTTCTTAAGCTAACCAACGCTATTTTAGGTACAATCAACCCAAAGCTGCCATATCTCACAAATTCCCTTTAAATAAAGGCACCATAGAGGCAAATCAGTATAATAGATTACTGCCTCTAGGATGGACAGGGTCAGTATTTTTGTAAAAATTTCTGTGAAATAAAAATGTGTTTCATGTGAAAGATATATTAGCCTTTCAAAAACCGACCCTTTATCCCATAACTCAGTATTTCAATGGATCATCACAACTCCATGAAGAAGGTAAGAAAAATACTGTTCTTACTTTATAGATGAAAGGAAAAAAGGTCAAATAACTTGTCCAGTGTCACAAAGCAAGTCTGTGGTATAGCTGGTACTAGAACCCAACACTTTCCAGACTGTCCCTTACTATGAGGAACGCTGTCCTAGGGCTTATGCATAAAGTGTTCCATTCATCATAATGGAGAATGGATACTATAGTTTTGTATTTGATCGTCCTTTCTCTGGTTTTCTTGGATTAATACTTCACTTTCACATGGTCCTGGAGGTGTTGTAAATCTCAGCTAACAGGAGAAATTTTAAAAGTTTGGTAGTCTCAGAACTGGTCACGCGTCTTAAATAAAACTAACAGTTGAAACAAATCTAGGACAGTTTACCAACATTTTCAATTAGCCAAAAGGTGGTAAAACGTGCACTAGAAATCGTTGTTTAGTCGCTCAGTTGTTTCTGACTCTCTGTGACCCCCTGGACTGTTGCACTTTAAGCTCTTCTGTCCATGGGGACCTTGCAGGCAAGAAGAGTTGCCATGCCCTGCTCCAGCAGATCTTCCTGATCCAGGATCAAACCTGCATCTCTCTGTGTTTCCTGCACTGGCAGACGGGTTCTTTACAACTGAGCTACCCGGGAAGCTCTGCACTAGAAATTAGTTGGCAGGAAGAAATGGCTTTTAAAAAATAATGTTACTTCTTATTGGCTTTGTTCTTTCAACGGGTAGAGTGGAAGGGGCTCAGGAGCTGTGTTACCTGGGACAGAAGGAAGTCCTGAAGCTCCTGGCCCTCGTGAGACAGTGTGATCACCCTCCCATCTCTGTGCACGACCCGGATCTGCTCAACTCCAATATTCAACTGCAACTGAATGGACCTTTATAGACAACACACACTAAATCAGAAATGTCCAAAATTACTTTATACAAATGTCAAGAACCTTTAGAGCAAAGAAAAACAATACAACAGTTTTGATAATCTACACCAAGACCCATGGGGGGAAGAGTTTCCTCAGGTTCAGTGAAAACTATCAGACTCCCACTAAACTACTGACACCATAGGCCACGGACTACCAGCCTACTCAGAAGGATGCAGGGCAGGAAGCACATCTTGTCACCCTGCCAGCAGCCCCTGCTCCTCTTCTCCTGAGGGCCCTGAGGCTGTCAACACAGCAGCCACACGCCTGTGTTAAAGAAGAAGCGATGTGCACTCAGAGCGTGTGAGGCCTGCCCTGACCCAAAAACCTGGGTCCTCACAGGAGCCATGTGCTCTTGCAACAGCTTCACAGGCCCGGATTCCAGGGTCCCCGCAGGAGACTCGGCCCCGTGGTAACACTCACCCCACCCTGAACCATTTTACCAACTGGGGATCATTTTTGCCTAAGCAGTGATACCTAATAATACACATGGTATCTTTCCTTATCAAGTTACTAGGTAACTAGAGTGAGAGAGTTAGCCAAAGGTCAAATTCTCATACAGAAAGGAAAAATGGTTAACTTTTTACTCTCTTCTGAAATAATCAGCTAACAAGTCAAAATACGTATGCTCTACTAACTCAGCTTAGGTCAAACAAACTCATAAAATAGCCAATGAATATATATACAGAGGTCACAAATCTCTTCCAAGTCAGTTCACAAATTTTTAGCGTATGACATGTACAAGAAACACAAAACTCCTCAAATAATCCAGGTGAACAAATGCAGAAAAAAACCAGCATTATAGCTTTCCACATCTAATAGTACCTCTTTTTTCCTAATTTTGCTTTTACAGCAAATATTTAAGAATAAAAACCATTTTGGTAACTATATGAAACTGTAATTTTGATGAATTAAAGTTTATACATTTCTTTTGAAGGGGAAAAAAAGGCTTAAAGAAGAAAAAGACTTATAAATCTAACCACATTTCTGAATCTTCTTTTTTAAACAAAGGTATAAGGAAAAAGAAAGTTGTATCACTACTGGTGGGCACATACACATGGCAATTACTCTGAAAAGCAAATCAGGGGACTTCCCTGGTGGTCCAGTGGTTAAGAATCCGTCCTCCAATGTAGGGAACTGGGGTTCAATCCTTGGTCAGGGAACTAAAATCCCACATGCTGTGGGGCAACTGACCCCACGCACCACAACTGGAGAGAACCTTGCACCCCACCAGCACCACCACAGAAGGGTCCTACATGCCACACAAAGGCCCCAAGCGCCACAACTAAGACCAACCCAGCCAAAGAAAGAAAGAATTTCATAAAGGAAGGAGAAAGAAAAGCAAACCAGTAACAATAATGAAGCTCTTTAATGTCCTCATCTTTTGACACAGCAATTACACTTGGAGGACTTTATCCTACAGACATGGTTGCACAAGTACAAATCACTGTTCTGGCATCCAGCTAAAATAAAATGTTCAACGACAGAAGGTGGGGGTTGGCTCTAAGAAAGAGAACTACTTTCAATTTTAAAAAGTGTAAGATGACCCTACCAGCTACAGAAGGTAGGTAAGGACATTCTATACTTCCTTCCACTTTCTCTCCTGTCCTGACACTGACTTCTCTCCACAAAAGTTTAAAAGGTGCATGCTGGATTCAATACCCATAATCCCACAGTTGTTTCATCTTAGTTGTAGATGCAAACAATTCCAAGTTGATCAATTTTTTCTCTTTCTCTCCTTAGTGCTGTAAGTTTGTACCTTTTGATCACCTTCACCAACAGCCCACTACTGAAAACAACATCTACTATCTGTGTATTAACTTGTGATTTATGAACGTAAATCAAGTAGACAGCTTCTCCAGGAATGCTGGGGACAGAAGTCATTAAGGGCACAATCTTGAACTGGAATAGACACAGAGGTTGTTTTAGGCTAAACATTATGGAAAGTATGGGCTCTAATATAAACAACCCTCTTCACTTCAAATACCCGAGACTAGCCATGGCCTCCAGGCAAGAACTGAAGTGGATAGGAGTGTGAGGAAGCATGGAAGCTTTCCACTCAGTGCTGGGGTTCACTCCTGACCATAGCTCAAATATGCGGCATTTACATAGAGACTATGTAAATAGTCTCTGTGACTAGAGACTATTAAATAGAGACTATTTTGGACATTCTTACCTGTCATTTTTTCTTTCCCTGTATATTTTGGCCTCACCATGTGGCATGCGGGATCTTAGTTCTCCAACCAAGGACAGAACCCATGACCCATGCAAAGGAAGCGTGGAGTCTTAACCACTGGACTGCCACGGAAGTCCTATCTCTTACTTTTAAAAACACTCTACAGCTCAGATAATTTACTGGAATGTTATGCTTCCCTGTCAAATAAAACCCAAAATCTTGATGTAATCACTCTGCAAACATCAATACATAAAAAGCAACTTAATGTACTAAACAACTTCTTTTCAATACTTACTTGCATATCTGTTCATAGCCTTGTGATGTGATTAAGATTTCACACTAGATTCATAAACATCATTAATATTTGACCAGTGAGCCTGTATCTGAGGATCTTCAATGCGACTTGCTAAGCTGTCAATGGTTGCAGCAGTCCTTTTAAAGAAAAGAAGTTAAAATTTTTATAGTCACCATATAAAATAAGGTGATAAACTGCTTATCAGTTTTATGGCTATTTGAAAACAGATGGTGACTTTCTGAAAATACCACTATTTGAAAAGCAAAGATTTAAAAGAAAAGTCAGATGTAGCTCTGATGTACTAGTCCTCAACTTCACATCACAACATTCTCAGGCCACACTGATTTCCTTTTAATTCCATTTGTTTTCTGCTACTCAGAAAATCTTACCAGAACACAAGTGAAAGGCATACTTCTAGGGTACTAATCTAATCTCTAAAAAGAATATAAATTATTCATAAATATCAGTATTTGATCCCTGGTAACAACTTGGGACATACCCACACTTGAGAACTATTACTGTCATGGAATTAGTATTTTTAAGAAAAGCTAGAGAGATTTACTGCACAATTAAAACCTATATCCCAAGAAAGATAAGTATAGTGAGAAATAAGATTTATCAAGTGATTATTATGTACCAAATACTGTAATAAGTGCTTTCATGAATTATTTTAACCTTATGAACAACAAAAGTAGACACTACTATTATTACCTCCATTTTTCAGAAGGAACAAAAGCAGTTTAGCAACGTTTAGTGACTTGCCCAAAGTTTGAAGCTGTTTGGGGCACAAAACCTGGAAGTCTAACCCCGGAGCCAATAATCTTTCCTTTACATTTTATACACACTAATGAATAGCCACTGCCTATAAACAAAGCATAAATTACATAAATCAACCAAACTACTGAGATCCTCAGTGTCTAAAATCTGATATTAGCTCTTTATCGGATAGAGAAGGAAAAGGCATGAGGAAATGGAAGAAATGAGAATAGCTACTGAGGACAAAGGATTTTTATATCAATTTTTATATGTTATTGTATCCTGCTTCTGCTCTAGTACTAATTCTTTCAGTCCATTTTTAACTTTCCTTTCTTCTTCTGTGATTTGTTTCCCTGGCAGTGCTCCAAGAAATTTTACAGCAGAAAAATTTGTGAGAGTTTTCATCTCAGTATTAACATATATCAACAAATTAGAAAAAGATATATAGCAATTGAGAATTGGTAAAAGAAATCATGGAATATTCACACAATGGACTATCACATAGCTATTAAAATATCTTTGAAGGCAGGGTATAAAATTTTATGATACCATATTTACTTAAAAAAAAAAATTATGCCCTGACACACATACTGTTGACCCATGAACAATGGGTCTGAACTGCACCTGTACACTTAGAAGAGAATCTTTTTCACAAAATAATTACTATAATACTGCATAATTCATGGTTGCTTGAATCTAGGAATGGCAAATCTGGGAGATGGAGGAACTGCCTGTTTGGTGGCCGAGCATAACTTATACCTGGATTTTCAATACAGAGGGTCAGTACCCCTAACTCCTGTGTTGTTCAATGGTCAGATGTAGGTAAAAATATATGAATGTTAACTGTATGGAATTACACAGATGAGTCAATACATTTAGAACATTATTTCTATACCTAAGGGGAGAAAAGGGAACATTTTTTAAAGTTTTGCTGCTTCCAAGATTACAACTACTATTCTGAAACTCATTAGCTGCTCACTCGTGTCTGACTCTCTGCGACCCCATGGTTGCATGGACTGTAGCCCACCAGGCTCCTCTGTCCATGTTATTCTCCAGGCAAGAATACTAGAGTAGGTAGCCATTCCCTTCTCCAGGGGATTTTCCTGACCAGGAACCTAACCCAGGTCTCCCTGCATTGCAGGCAGGCAGATTCTCTACTGCCTGAGCCACCACCAGGGAAGACCAATTCTGAAACAAAATGTTTCTAAAGATAACTTTTCCCATGCCCCTCATTTATTTCAGGGAATATTTAACTGTATGGTTAATCAGAAATTTGCAACATTAACAACACAATTAACAGCTTTTATACTTGAAATGTACAGATGAAAGTAACAGTCATCTAACATAGTATTCCTACTGTTTATAAGGAACCTGTGTATCCACTATTCAATTTGACCAGAGTCCTTTAACCCCAATTAAGAGAGGATTAGATATTAAGTGCTGCTGCTGCTAAGTCATGTCAGTCGTGTCCAACTCTGTGTGACCCCACAGACGGCAGCCCACCAGGCTCCTGTCCCTGGGATTCTCCAGGCAAGCATATTGGAGTGGGTTGCCATTTCCTTCTCCAGTACATGAAAGTGAAAAGTGAAAGTGAGGTTGCTCAGTCGTGTCTGACTCTTTGCAACCCCATGGACTGTAGCCTATAAGGCTCCTCCATCCATGGGATTTCCCAGGCAAGAGTACTGGAGTGGGTTGCCATTGCCTTAACTTGCGCCAAATTACTCAGCAACTGGCTGAGCCCTGGCTGAAGTGTATCTTTCATCTTGAATTCCATACTCTTTTCAATGTATCATGCTGTTGTCTCAACATGTCTTCCTAATTGATTTTACTCAAAGTTTCCATCCTGAGACCAAAGACTAATACAAAACCATGACAAATAAAGCTATGACTATATTAACAGGAAAAATAAAATTCAAAGTAAAATGTCACCCACAAAAACAGTGTGCCCTCACCTGTTGAGTACAATCAAGGCACAATCACTGAAAGAAGTAAAAACAGACCTCTTTACTAAGTGCCAATAATGAAACAGAAGAGCACTCTGTGGCATTTGGAAAAGACTTTGTTTAGGTCCTATCCTGCCAAGTTCTTTAGTAAATGACGTACAGAAGAAAGAAAATGAGAGGGTGGTCCCAAGATGGTCAAGGAATAGGATGGGGAGACCACTTTCTCCCTCATAAATTCATCAAAAGATCATCTGAATGCTAAGCAACTTCCAAAAAACAATTTCTGGACACTGGCAGAAGACACCAGGCACCCAGAAAGGCAGCCCATTCACTTCAAAAGGAGGCAGGACAAAATATAAAAGACAAAGAGACAAAAGAGTGAGGGATGGAGACCTGTCTTGGGGGAGAGTCGTGAAGGAGAAGTTTCCAAACAGGAAGAAACCCTCTCACCAGAGGGTCTGTGGGGAGTTTTGGAATGTCAGAGGGCAACATAATCAGGAGAAAAAAGAAAAAAAAATCCACAGAATACACACCTAATCACAACTCCCAGCGGAGAAGCCTCCCAGATGCTCGCCTCCGCCACCAGCAAGCAGGGGCTGGACAGGGAGGTGCAGACTCTAACCTAAGGTACAGTCTGGCCCACTCACAAAACAAAGGACTGAGCGATCACCAAAGGAGAGCAGGCCGGCTGCAGACCGGCCCCTCCCCCAGCCAGAGGCAAAGAGGCAGGTGGGCGACAGCCAGAGCCAGAAGGCAAGGGGCAATCTCAGCCACAGGGCCTGGCATCCTCAACCAAATTGTGAGCGGGCTCCTAGTTGCTAACCATGTCCTCCTGGTGTCCTGGATGGCTGACACCTGCCAGGAGGGTTGCAGCCTGAGATTAGCTCACCAGAGGATACACACAGCACACCCAGGAAACCAAGCGTCCAGGACAAGGGAGATGATTAAGACGCACGGTCCACCTGGGGGAGTGTGCTCACCAAGCACCTGGTTGCCGGAGCAGCTCGGACCTGGGAAGGGCACAAAACGCAGGCCCAACTGAGTCTGTGCCCTTGTGGAGTACCCGAGAACCTGAGCAGCTTAGACCTGCAAAGTGCACAAAATGCAGGGCCCGATTTGGACAGGGCCCTGCAGAGCACCCTAGAGCCTGAGCAGTGTAGACCCGTAAAGCAAACGTCATGAGTGGGGGCAAACTCAGTGTGGTCCACATACTGCGAGCACTCCCCACATACGCCAGTGGTATTTGTTTGCAGTGTTCCTCCCTCTCCACAGCATGACTGAAAAAGTGAGCCTAAATAACGGACCACCTTCACCTCCTTGTTTCAGGGCAGAAATTAGACACTGAAGAGACTTGCAAACAGAGGAAGCCAAATGAAACAAAGAAGAGGGAACCGCTCTGGAAGTGACAGGTGCAACAGATTAAAACCTATAGTTAACTAAGAATTGGAAGGGGCGTATAGACCTTGAGAAGTACAGTCTGGGACAAGGAACTATCTGAAACTGAACTGACCCCACACTGCCCGCAACAGCTCCAGAGAAATTCCTAGATATGTTTTTACTATCATCCTTTAAAAAAAATTGTTTTAAGTTCTTTATTGCTCCTTTAATTTTCATTTTAATAACCTACTATTACCTTGCAAAAAAAAGGACTCTATTTTTAAAGCAAATTTCATACAAATATTTTTTATAATTTTTGTGATTGATTTTGTTGTGTATTTTTAATATTGTATTTTTAATATTGTATTTTTGAGACTCTATTCTCTACTCTAGATTTTTAATCTTGGCTTTCTGGTATTTGTTATCAATTTTTTAACTTTAAGAATCTAATCTCCAGTATCCATTTTCACTTACAGATGTTATTACTGGCTTGATTACTCTCTCCCCTTTTGAGTCTCCCTTTTCTCCTCCTGGTCACCTCTATCTCCTCCCTCTCCCTCTCTTCTCCATGTAATTCTGTGAACCTCTCTGAGTGTTCCAGACTGTGGAGAGCACATAGGGAATTGATTACTGGCTAGATTGCTCTCGCCCCTTTTGATTCCCCCTCTTCTCTTCCTGGTCACCTCTATCTCCCTCCTCCCTCTTCTCTTCTCCATGTAACTCTGTGAATTTCTCTGGGTGTCCCTCACTGTGGAGAATTTTTTCACCATTAACCAAGATGTTTTATCATCTGCGCTGCATGGATGGATAAGTCTTGAGGCTACTGTAAGAATAAGACTGAAAGCCAGAGGCAGGAGGCTTAAATCCAAAACTTGAGAACTCCTGATCCCAGGGAACATTAAAAGACAAGAGCTCATCCAAAAGCGTCCATACTGACACAGAAACCAAGCTCCACCCAAGAGCCAACAAATACCAGAGCAAGACACACCACACTAATTCTCCAGCAAAGCAGGAACACAATCCTGAGCATTAAAAGGCAGGCTCCCCAAAGCCATGCCAAACCCACTGATGCCCAAAACTCACTACTGGACACTTCATTGCACTTCAGAGAGAAGAGATCCAGCTCCACCCACCAGAACGCAGACGCAAGCTTCCCTAACCAGGAAGCCTTGACAAGCCACTCGTCCAACCCCACCCACAGGGAGGAACCTCAATAAAGAGAAACCACAAACTTCCAGCCTACAGAAAGGGTACCCCAAACACAGCAATCTAAACAAAATGAAAAGGCAGAGAAATATTCAGCAGGTAAAGGAACATGATAAATGCATACCAAACCAAACAAAAGAGGAGGAGATAGGGAGTCTACCTGAAAAAAGAAGTCAGAATAATGATAGTAAAGATGATCCAAAATCTTGAAAACAAAATGGAGTTACAGATAAATAGACTAAAGACAAGGATTTAGAAGATGCAGGAAATGTTTAACAAGGACCTAGAAGAAATAAAAAAGAGTCAATCAATAATGAATAACACAATAACTAGGTCAAAAGCAATCTGGAGGTAACCAACAGTAGAATAACTGAGGCATAAGAAAGTATAAGTAAGATGGAAGACAGAATGGTGAAAATGAATGAAGCAGAGAGGAAAAAATAAAAGAAATGAGGACAACCTCAGAGACCTCTGGGACAGTGTTAAATGCCCCAACATTTGAATCATAGGAGTCCCAAAACAAGAAGACAAAAAGAAAGGCCATGAGAAAATACTTGAGCAGATAATAGTTGAAAACTTACCTAAAATGGGGCAGGAAATAGCCACCCAAGTCCAAGAAACCCAGAGAGTCTCAAACAGGATAAACCCAAGGCGAAACACCACAAGACACATATTAATCATATTAACAAAGATCAAACACAAAGAACAAATATTACAAGCAGTAAGAGAAAAGCAACAAATAGCACACAAGGAGATCCCATGAGGATAACAATTCATCTTTCAACAGAAACTCTTCAGGCCAGAAGGGAAAAGCAGGACATACTCAAAGTGATGAAACAGAGAACCTACAACGCAGATTATTATACCCAGCAAGGATTTCATTCAAAATGAAGGAGAAATCAAAAGCTTTACAGACAAGCAAAAGCTGAGAATTCAGCACCACCAAACCAGCTCTTCAACAAATGCTAAAGGATCTTCTCTAGACAGGAAACCTTTTATACACACAGAAAAAATGTATAAACTCAAACCCAAAACAACAAAGTAAATGACAGCAGGATCATACTTTTCAATAATTACCTTAAATGTAAATGGGTTGAATGTCCCAACCAAAAGACAAAGACTGGATGAATGGATACAAAAACACGACCTCCATATACGCTATCTTCAAGAGACCCACCTCAAACCAAGGGAGACATACAGACTGAAAGTGAAGGACTGGAAAAAGATACTTCACACAAACGGAGACCAAAAGAAAGCAGGAGTAGCAATACTCATATCAGATAAAATAGACTTTGAAATAAAGGCTGTGAAAAGAGACAAAGAAGGACAGTACATAGTGATCAAAGGATCAATCCAAGAAGATAAAACAATTATAAATATATATGCACCCAACATAGGAGCAACAGAATAGGTAAGGCAAATGCTAACAAGTATGAAAGGGGAAATTAACAATAATAGTGGGAGACTTTAATATCCCATTGACACCTATGGATAGATCAACCAAACAGAAAATTAGCAAGGAAATACAAACTTTAAATGATACAATGGATACAGTTAGACATAATTGATATCTATAGGACATTTCACCTCAAAACAATGAATTTCACCTTTTTCTCAAGGGCAAACAGAACATTCTCCAGATTAGATCACATCCTGGCCATAAATCTAGCCTTGGCAAATTCAAAAAAACTGAAATCACTCCAAGCATATTTTCTGACCACAACGCAGTAAGATTAGATGTCAATTACAGGAGATAAACTATTAAAAATCCCAACATATGGAGGCTGAACAACACACTGCTGAATAAACAACAAATCACAGAAGAAATCAAAATATGCATAGAAACAAATGAAAACACGACAAACCAAAACATGGGATTCAGTAAAAGCAGTGCTCTGGGGTGGGGGGGGAGCTGG
>SJXQ01012333.1:33907-121745 GCA_006408695.1 Aepyceros melampus
AAGAAGAGAAACGGTTCATAGCAACACAAGCTTACCTCAAGAAACAAGAGAAAAATCAAATAAATAACCTAACTTTATACCTAAAGCAACTTGAAAAAGAAGAAATGAAGAACCCCAGGGTTAGCAGAAGGAAAGAAATCATAAAAATTAGGGCAGAAATAAAACAAAAAGAAATAAAGGAGACTATAGCAAAAATCAACAAAACTAAAAGCTAGTTTTTTGAGAAGATAAAATAGCCAGACTCATCAAGCAAAAAAGCAACAAGAATCAAATCAACCAAATTTGAAATGAAAATGGAGAAATCACAACAGACAACACAGAAATACAAAGGATCATAAGAGACTACTATCAGCAACTATATAACAATAAAATGGACAACTTGGAAGAAATGGACTAATTCTTAGAAAAGTATAATCTTCCAAAACTGAACCAGGAACAAACAGAAAATCTTAACAGATCTATCACAAGCACAGAAATAGAAACTGTAATCAAAAATCTTCCAACAAACAAAAGCCCAGGACCAGCTGGCTTCACAGCTGAATTCTACCAAAAATTTAGAGAAGAGCTAACACCTATCCTACTCAAACTCTTCCAGAAAATTGCAGAGGAATGTAAACTGCCAAACTCATCCTATGAGGCCACCATCACCCTAATACCAAAGCCAGGCAAAGATGCCACAAAAACAGAAAGCTACAGGCCAATATCACTGATGAACACAGATGTAAAAATCCTTAACAAAATTCTAGCAAACAGAATCCAACAACATATTAAAAAATCATGCATCATGATCAAGTGGGCTTTATCCCAGGGATGCAAAGATTCTTCAATATTCACAAATCAATCAACATGATATACCACATTAACAAATTGAAAGATAAAAACTATATGATTATCTCAATAGGTGCAGAGAAAGCCTTTGACAAAATTCAACATCCATTTATGATAAAAACCCTCCAAAAGCAGGCATAAAAGGACATACTTCAACATAATAAAAGCTATATATGATAAACCCACAGCAAACATTATCCTCAATGGTGAAAAACTGGAAGCATTTTCCCTAAACACAGGAACAAGACAAGGGTGCCACTCTCACCACTACTATTTAACATAGTTTTGGAAGTTTTGGCCACAGCAATCAGAGCAGAAAAAGAAATAAAAGGAATCCAGATTGGAAAATAAGAAGTAATACTCTCCCTGTTTGCAGATGACATGATTCTCTACATAGAAAACCCTTAAGACTCTACCAGAAAATTACTAGAGCTAATCAATGAATATAGTAAAGTAGCAGGATATAAAAGTAATACACAGAAATCCCCTGCATTCCTATACACTAACAATGAGAAAACAGAAAGAGAAATTAAGGAAACAATTCCATTCACCATTGCAACAGAAAGAATAAAATACTTAGGACTAAATCTACCTAAAGAAACAAAAGACATATATACAGAAAACTATAAAACACTGATGATAGAAATTCAAAGATGACACAAATAGATGGAGAAATATACCAAGTTCATGGATCGGAAGAATCAATGTAAATGAGTATATTACCCAAAGCAATCTACAGATTCAATGCAATCCCTATCAAGCTACCAGTGGTATTTTTCACAGAGCTAGAACAAATAATTTCAACATTTGTATGGAAATACAAAAAACTTTGAATAATCAAAGCAATCTTGAGAAAGAAAAATGGAACTGGAGGAATCAACCTGCCTGACTTCAGGCTCTACTACAAAGCCACAGTCATCAAGACAGTATGGTACTGGCACAAAGACAGAAATATAGATCAATGGAACAAAATAGAAAGCCCATAGACAAATCCACGCACCTATGGACACCTTATTTTGACAAAAATAAGGCAAGAACATACAATGGAGAAAAGACAATCTCTTTAACAAGTGGTGCTAGGAAAACTGGTCAACCACTTGTAAAAGAATGAAAGTTAGAAAGTTAGAACACTTTCTAACACCATACACAAAAATAAACTCAAAATGGATTAAAGATCTAAATGTAAACTATAAAACTCCTAGAGGAGAACATAGGCAAAACACTCTCTGACATAAATCACAGCAGGATCCTCTATGACCCACCTCCCAGAGTAATGGAATAAAAGCAAAAATAAACAAATGGGACCTAATTAGACTTAAAAGCTTTTGCACAATGAAGGAAACTCTTAAGCAAGGTGAAAAGACAGCCTTCAGAACGGGAGAAAATAATAGCAAATGAAGCAACTGACAGAGAATTAAAGCAGCTCATGCAGCTCAACACTAGAAAAATAAATGACCCAATCAAAAAAGTGGGCCAAAGAACTAAACAGATATTTCTCCAAAGACAACCTACAGATGGCTAACAAACACCTGAGAAGATGCTCAACATCACTCATTATCAGAGAAATGCAAATCAAAACCACAATGAGGTACCATTTCATGCCAGTCAGAATGGCTGCTATCCAAAAGTCTACAACCAATAAATGCTGGAGAGGGTGTGGAGAAAAGGGAACCTTCTTACACTGTTGGTGGGAATGCAAACTAGTACAGCCACTATGGAGAACAGTGTGGAGATTCCTTAAAAAACTGGAAATAGAACTGCCTTATGATCCAGGGATCCCACTGCTGGGCATACACACCAAGGAAACCAGAATTGAAAGAGACACGTGTACCTCAATGTTCATCACAGCACTGTTTACAATAGCCAGGACATGGAAGCAACCTAGATGTCCATCAGCAGACGAATGGTTAAGAAAGTTGTGGTACACATACAGAATGGAATATTAATCAGCTCTTAAAAAGAATGTATATGAATCAGTTCTAATGATGTGGATCAAACTAGAGCCTACTATACAAAGTGAAGTAAGTCAGAAGGAAAAAGACCAAAACAGTACATTAATACATATATATGTAATTTAGAAAGATGGTAATGATGATGCTATATGCAAGACAGCAAAAGAGACGCAGATGTATAGAATAGTCTTTTGGACTCTGTGGCAGAAGGCGAGGGTGGGATGATTTGAGATAATAGCATTGAAACATGTATAATACCGTATGTGAGATAGATCACCAGTCCAATTGAGATGCATGAAAACAGGGCACTCAAAGCCAGTGCACTGGGACAACCCTGAGGGTTAGGAGGGGAGGGAGGTGGGAGGGGGCTTCAGGATGGGGGACACATGTACACACATGGCTGATTCATGTCAATGTATGGTAAAACCACTACAATGTTGTAAAAGTAATTAGCCTCCAATTAAAATAAATAAAATATTTTTAAAAGAATAAAAATGAGCTTTTAAGTTAGGCCTGAATCCTGACTCTGCTAACCTTTTAGTTGTATGCTGCTGCTGCTGCTGCTAAGTCGCTTCAGTCATGTCTGACTCTGTGCGACCGCACAGATGGCAGCCCACCAGGCTCCCCTATCCCTGAGATTCTCCAGGCAAGAACACTGGAGTGGGTTGCCACTTTCACTTTTAGTTGTATAACCTTGAGCAGGTGGAACAGCTTCTCTGAATCCCAGTTTTACCATCAGTAAAATATGTGCTAACACGACCTGACCCACAGCTAAGTATTAAATAAGTCAACATATAGGAGAGTGCCTTCCAAAATCCTAAAATACAGGACAACCAAAAGATACATGGAAAGCTTCAAAAAAGGTTTCAACCAGTTCAGGAAAAGTAGCTCATGGATGGGTTATCGTAGAAAGGTTGGTGTTCCAAGGCACATTCCTACTCAACTGTCTTTCACAACTTTAATGCCAAGTGTTGGAAACAAAAAGTTACATGGGCATTTGATCTAAGGTTTCCCTAAACTTGACAGGGCCATCTACAACCATAAACTCTTATATTGCAGTCACCTCCCTCTCCCTGGGAAAAAGATTAAAGTATGCCAAAAATAATGTACATAAGGTAACATAAAGAAAAAAGGACTGCAGTTTCAAAGAAAGATATTAACTTTGTCCTTACCTACTCCTCAGAAATATATGCTTTGCTTGTTTAATTATTTTTTCCAGAAGCCCTTCACTTGACTGTATTGAATTAATTTCATTTTTATCAAAAGCTTGAGGACCAGAAAGTCTCATTCTCTTGTGGCCGAAAGGTGCACTTGCTGGATGTGGCATCATAATGGAACTCAATGTCTGTTTATGAAACTGCAACAAGAAAGCCATTTTCAACAGCCAGTACCCACATATTAACTACACAGTGTTTGATCAAATCACGGCTCACAGTTTGGAAACATGAAAGTAATGAATTGGAAGCACATATAAAGGTAGTCTAGGCACACAGATAACATGTTAACATCTACTGCTGCCAAGTCACTTCAGTCGTGTCTGACTCTGTGCGACCCCACAGACGGCAGCCCACCAGGCTCCCCCGTCCCTGGGATTCTCTAGGCAAGAACACTGGAGTGGGTTGCCATTTCCTTCTCCAATGCATGAAAGTAAAAAGTGAAAGTGAAGTCGCTCAGTAATTTCTGACTCTTAGTGACCCCATGGACTGCAGCCTACCAGGCTCCTCCATCCATGGGATTTTCCAGGCAAGGGTACTGGAGTGGGGTGCCACTGCCTTCTCCTAACATCTACTAGGCTATGCTAAATGTGTTGGTAAAGAAAAGGGTCTCTCTCCAGCTGTCGTTGGTTTTTATGTTAAAACGTCTATAAAAAACAAAAATAAATATTCTTCAATAAGTCCCATTGACAGAACACATGCAATCAGTAGATAGTTTTTCTACTATATCCTGGATTAGAGGTTCTAAAACCTGGGTACAAAAGAACCCTTAGGAATATAAAAAAAACACTGATCCTTGCACCATCACAACTAACTAGACCAGATCTGAGGGTGAGGCATGGGCGGCTGGAATATATATTCCTATTAAAAGATTCTCAGGCACTGGCAAGACACTTTCCGATTACCCAATCAGAATCAACCTTTAGCATGCGTTTCTTACAGCTCTCTATAAAGCGTGCAGTAGAATGGAAGCTGCGCTTGGCCGCAGAGACTGTATTCACACTCTCTGTGTTCCCTGAGCCCATAACAAGATCTCTCACAGCGCTACTAGTGAATGCCATTGCTTTCTGAATAATGAGGACTCGGCAGTGAGAAGGCTGTGTACTTTCACTGCTGTGCGTACACTTACCACAGTGCAAAGAAAACATTTACTTCATTACCTCTCTAATCAGTAGATCAAATTATGCTCTAGAACATAAAGATGGTCCTCTGGACTTTGCTTCTCGGTAGCAGATTTTGGGGATTTCTTATCATTTGAAGAATGGCACAAAGAAATAGATAACTGCAAGCCTATTTATAAAAATAAGTAGGACAGACATAAATAACTCATAATATGGAAAAGCACAAACTATTTTCATTAAGTATTACCACAGCCCATTTTCAAAAAATACATTCTGAACTCAAAGAGGAGGCTTTTGTGATTAACATTTTTACACCAAAATGACTACCCATGAATACAATAAACTACCATGTATTCAATTTCTATTGACTTACAATGTGGCTGCTGACCTTCAGCTATGACTAAAGACAGGTGAACAGAAACTGTAATTTGTTACTTCTAGATTTTAAAATAAAAAAGAAAACAGAGTTAATAACTGGTATTACTGACTAGAAGACCTTCCCTGTTCCCATAAGAATCAGGGTGAAATTTTTCACTCCAGAAACCCATTCTCTTAACAAGATCTAAGAAGATACTCAGAATTTATGTAAAAAAAAAATGGAGCTAATTAAAAATTTATCTCTTGTTAAATCTAACTGCTTCTGAAAAATATTTTAAATCCAATTTCCAGAAATTTAGGATAGTATGGATATTTAATCAAGCATTTTCTAAACAAAAACATTAACTGAAAAAGATACATGCACCCCAATGCTCATAGAAGTATTATACACAATTGCCAAGGTATGGAAGCAACAGATGAGTGGATAAAAAAGATAGGGTATATATAAATACAATGGAGTACTACTCAGTCATAAAAAACGACATTTTATCATATGCAACAATATGGATAGACTCAGAGAGTATTATGATAAATGAAATTAGAGAAAGACAAATGCTGCATGGTATCACTTACAAATGGATTCTAAAAAATAAAACAAATTAGTGAATACAACAAAAAAGAAACAGACACACAGACACAGAGAACAAACTACTGGTTACTAGTGGGGAGAAGGAAGCAGGGAGGGGCAACATAGGGGCAGAGGATTAAGAATACACAAAAGACCTTGAAGGACACATCAAACGGTAAAACTACTTGTGATTATGAATGAGTTTTTTTTTGTTTGTTTGTTTCCTATTATGTACATCTTAACTTTTAAGAAATAAATGTTATTTTAAAAACATTAAAAAAAAGTAAAAACTATGTATAAAATAAGTTACAAGGATCTATATTTTATAACTATAAATGGAATACAACTTTTAAAGATTGTAAATCACTATGTTGTACACCTGAAACTAATACATCAACTATACCTCAATAAATAATTAAAAATTTTTTTAAATTAAGCATTTTCTAATTGACATCTCATCTAGATAATAAGAGGACCTTAGGAAATCTTCTACAAAAAATAAAACAATTAGTGAATACAACAAAAAAGAAACAGACACACAGACACAGAGAACAAACTACTGGTTACTAGTGGGGAGAAGGAAGCAGGGAGAGGCAACATAGGGGCAGAGGATTAAGAATACACAAAAGACCTTGAAGGACACATCAAACGGTAAAACTACTTGTGATTATGAATGAGTTTTTTTTTTTTGTTTGTTTCCTATTATGTACATCTTAACTTTTAAGAAATAAATGTTATTTTAAAAACATTTAAAAAAAAGTAAAAACTATGTATAAAATAAGTTACAAGGATCTATATTTTATAACTATAAATGGAATACAACTTTTAAAGATTGTAAATCACTATGTTGTACACCTGAAACTAATACATCAACTATACCTCAATAAATAATTAAAAATTTTTTTAAATTAAGCATTTTCTAATTGACATCTCATCTAGATAATAAGAGGACCTTAGGAAATCTTCTACAAATAGTGTTGGCATAGACATCTCAAAGCAACTGTTACCTAGTAACGGATTTGCTAGGGCAAACTTTAACAGACATTGTTTAAACCAGGAGTGACACCACTGAGGACAAGAACAGTCAGCAGTGCAGACTGGGCTGCACACTTCGCTGGCTGTTATGGCTGTTATTAGGGGCTGCACACTACTTCTCTGCTGTTACTATTGCTTCAACACACCCAAACTGCTACCCTCTTTGTCCTGGCCCTCAAATCACAAAGTTTTAATTATCACTCAAAAGAACAGGCTGCACTTACTTGGGAAGGGCTGAGAGATAATCTGATTTTTCACCACAATGTGAGGGATCTGTGATTTAATTTGAACAGCTTCCCGGGAGAGCTGTGCAAAAATTTCTTTACATAAGAGAACATTTTGTGCTGCTTCTAATTTTGTCTGCCAATGTGGGGAACCTGAAAGACAGGGAACATGCGTACATAGTAATTACCTAATTGTTACTACTTTTTTAAGATTTGTGTTGCAGTAGGTCTTCATTGCAGCTCTTGGGCCTAGCTACCCTATGGCACGGGGATCCTAGTTCTCTGACAAGGGATTGAATCTGTGTTCCCAACCACTGAACCACCAGGGAAGTCCCTTAATTACCTATCTTAGGCATTAACTAGCTTAAATGATGATCAACACACAACAAAAGTTCAGAAAACTATGTATTACAGCATACCCCTTCCAAAATATAGAATTTTTTACTTCTTCTACACAGAGAAAACTGGTAACAAGTTCAACCTTTCAAAAATGACTGCAAAGGAATTCCTTCGTGATCCTGTCACGAGGATTCTGCACTCTCACTGCTGAGGGCCTGTGTTCAATTCCTGGTCAGAGAACTAAAATTCCACAAGGTGCATGGTATGGCCAAAAAACAAAAGGACTGCACAGCTATTTACTAATAATTGATTAACAAATGATAAAGTCATATTTCCAATTGCTCTTATTTAAAGTACTTATTTTTCCTAACTATATTTACTTTTAGTCAGGGAAGACAAGACCAGAAGTTAGAGAACAGAACTATACCTGGTTTGGACTTAGGCAAAGGTCGTTTGAAGAGGTTAACTGTGCCGAGGTCACCTATGTCTGGAGCCTGTTTTTGAATTGAAACCTATGTGAAAATAATAACACAAAAATATGTTAGCCAATTAGTTTCTGGGCTATCAATAAGAAATTACTTGAAAAATACTTAGACAAATACCCTGATATATGCAGACCCTTCTAAATCACTAGGAATCTGGACATCAAGGGGACAGTAATCTTCAGGTATCTTCTTGTCTAGATCAATATCTGTATTCTTTATTACTTCAAATGTACCATGATGGGGAAACAGAGACCCTAATGGGATATTAAAAACAGGAGAATCAAAACAGTTAACATGTTTATTAAACAGAAATTACAGAGTATATAATAATATCTCACCTACATACCGTGAAGTATACATTACTGCTACTGCTGCTGCTAAGTCGCTTCAGTCGTGTCCGACTCTGTACGATCCCATAGACGGCAGCCCATCAGGCTCCCCCGTCCCTGGGATTCTCCAGGCAAGACACTGGAGTGGGTTGCCATTTAAGTTCCCACCAAAAATATGTGTTTCAGAGGGGTGGGGAGGAAGAGGTATGGTAAGCAAAAAGAAGAAAGGAAGCAGGAGAAAACAGTTATTTACCTTAAAAAAAAAATAACATGTCTTAGTCTAATGCTATCATTATAAGGACTCCACAGGCTATCCAAACTGTTTTATTCCAATGGAGTTTTGATAAAATGAATATAATTCTAGACTATATATATATATATCTATATTCACAGTAATATAAGTAATATAATCTACTTACACAGATTTAAACCTTGGAGACTAAACACTTCTGGAGCTCAGCCTCTGTAATAAGGTTGCGATTGAAGGATTCTGAATTCAACAAGAGAAGGACAAAAAGATAGCATATACACCACTTTTTGTCAACCAACTCCTAGACTTTATGTGATGTCTTTGTATGTAGTGCATAAGTTTGAGATAGCTGCCCTGGGCTGCTGAATTACCTGAGGAGGGTGTAAATAAATGTAACTGCTGCTCAAGATTTTCTTGCAATTAAAAACAGAATTTAATCAAATCCTCTTATAACACAAGTAACCGTTTTAGCTAAAGTTCTTATGCATAATTATTTGTTGAGAAGAGCTTACAATGTCCACAGCCAGAAAAGTACTGCTTCTATAAACTATCTATTAAAATGTAAAAATGTCTTTGTCATCTTAATTCATCTTTTGATGGAACTTTACCATTAGAACTCAAAATTTTCCAATTCATATCAATACTAAGGCAAGCAGGTCCTTGAGTTAACCACTTCAAATTATATTCCTTTAATTTGAAGATACTCATGGCTTGCTCTGGAAAACGAATCCTTTTCAGATATCACTCCACTACTGTTATCTCAGTGATTACAGCCAGGGCTCCTTGCCTTTTTTATCCCTTGACACTCAAGAGCTTTTACCGCATTGAGCTGTGAATCTTATAAACTTTTACTGTATAGCTCCTCTGAATACACTTCGGCAGCTTAAAGACACCGCCACAATTGCTTTGGAAACCTGCTATTACATATTATAGCTCAACAACAAAGAATTTATACCAGAAGATGTGAAGTCAAGACATCCAACTTTGTTATATACTCCAACAAAATATATTCCTTAAGTTAGGGTTGCAGCCCTGGCTGAATGGAAAAAAAGGTGAAGTGTTTTCACCATTATCTCTCTTTACTCAGGAGTTAAAAACAGCTTACCAGACTTAAAGAAGAAAAACAGAATAAGAAAGAATAGAAATGTTTCTTTTTTTCTTTTACGCTCAGTGTTTAAGGGACTGATCAAACTCCCCAACTGCGGAGTCCAGTCCCGCCTCCTATTTCTGACTAAAACGTCAATTATGGTTCAGGGTGTGTTAGCACATAAACTCTATCTCTGAACTTTCTGTTAAATGAACCTAAAGTTTTTTCAGATTAACTATATATCTTTATATATAGCTGACTTCCCAGGTGGCACCAGTGGTAAAGAAGCTGCCTGCCAATGCAGGAGATGCAGGAAATGCAAATTCGATCCCTGGGTCAGGAAGATCCCCTGGAGTAAGACATGGCAACCCATTCCAATATGCTTGCCTGGAAAATTTCATGGAGAGAGGAGCCTGGTGGGCTATATAGCCCTTGGGGTTGCAAAGAGTCAGACACAACTGAACCTACACACACATATAAGGCTATGATGAGAATAATTTGAGTTTTTTTCAGGCTTATGTGTACAGAAATTAAAACTTAAAATGTAACATGTAATTGAGAATATTATTATAAAAGAATCAACATTTATAGTTTTTAACAAACTACTGTTAAAAAGCAGAGTTTTTAACAGTTATCTATACCTGCACTTCTGTAGCTCAGATCTCCAAGAATTTTATCTCCAACTTTTCTAAGCTTCCAGTGTTGCCTCAGTCTCAAAAGCTCAGAGTTGAAGTCTCT
This sequence comes from Aepyceros melampus, assembly GCA_006408695.1. Taxonomy (NCBI): domain Eukaryota; kingdom Metazoa; phylum Chordata; class Mammalia; order Artiodactyla; family Bovidae; genus Aepyceros; species Aepyceros melampus. The sequence goes on from SJXQ01012333.1 coordinate 44,456, forward strand.
TTGTAGCTTATTTTCTTGGTTTTCCGTGACTGATTTTGTCAGTCTCTCTGCCCCCTTCAGTAGGATCTGTGCTGCTCCAGCAAGTGACTTCTTTTTAGATATTAACGCAACGTCTGAGGATTCTATCAGAAACAATCCAGAAGTGTAGGGCTGTATTATTTTTAAATGATACATTTCCTCAATAATAAAATATCTACTCAGGGGAAAATTTAAAAAGAAAAGCAAAGAGAAGGGAGAAAAGCACATAATGTTTAAAAGAATAATAACCTTAACCCATTTCTTTGGTCACTTGATAAGAGACTTATACTAAACTAAAACACTACACCATCAGAACTTAACACTGCATAAACCTGGCCAGCCTAGGTTAGGTTCCCCTCTCTGCACCGCCATTCCTCTCTTTATGTACGGCACTCTCCACATCACCCACAGGAACACCCTTTCAAAGCACTCATTTATACTTCAGAGAAAAGTCTATAATTGAAAAACTGATGAGAAATCAAAACCTATGTATTATATATACATTCATAAATATCCATAGTCACTATCAATCTATGCACTATCAATTCCAAAAAGCCAAGTTTAGTAGAAGTTTTCTGGCTGCATAAGAATCAAAATAATAAAGGTTCATAAAAATGTCACAATTTCTGATCAGATTACAGAACCTAATTTTGAGTTTTTGGAGAGCTTAAGACAGTCTTTAAAACTTCATGTGGACTTAATTTTGCATCTAAGGAAAAGGAAACAATAGACACACAGCCTAAAAGATGGTATTGAGACTTAATAAAATGGCACCATTATTCAACCAAAGCCCACAGATACCTGTTTTGGAGGAAGTGCATCCTGAGAGACAGGATCAAGAGTCATAAATTTTTTATCCCTAACAATACTGAGAACATCATAGAGAACACACATCTCTGTCAGGGCACTTCTCAAATTGTTCCTCACTGAATCCCAAGGCCAAAGGGAGGGTTGAAATTTCACCAATCCTAAAAAGTAAAAGAAAAAATAAATACCCAGATATTAGTTATAGAAAATTCATTTAGAGATTCAAAAGTACTAAAAAAAAACAAGAAAAAAAGTATTAAAAGAAGAAATAATGAATTCTATTTCAAATTGTTCCCTCTTTTACCCATTCACTCCACCCTTTCTAGAATCTTTGTTAACATTTAAGTTGGCATTCCTACAATGGCAAAACAAATACGATTTCTAATTTCCTAAATCTAACATTACAGCCTGATAGTAGGCATTCAAATCTTTTAAAATCTAAGCAAACCTTCTTAATAACATTTTTTTTCTTCCAGCTTTTAAAACCTGAAGAATTGTTGAGAATTTTCAATAGATAGAAAAATGCAAAACTACAAATGACCTATAATGGCAGCATTCTGATAGTAAACACTATTATCTTCCAATCTCTTAATCACTTTTAGGAATTACATTTCATGTATAGATCCTCACCATAGAGTTCAAACAACAGAAATAGAGTAAAAAGTGAACGTTATCCTTTATTCCCCACTCTTAATTCTCTCTTCTCTTGAGAGGCAATCACTAATAACGGTTGGGGTATCCCCATCCAAATGTTTTTTTTAATGTATTTATATACATATACTCCCAATTTTCCATTACTTGCTTCCTCTGCCCCTCAATTATGTCCTAAAGACACCTTGACATCAGAATATAAATCTACTTCATTCTTTTAACACTTCAAGATATTCTGGAGCATGCACTGTGTTCTCAATCCCTCAGGCATGTCTGAAGCATAGATATACAGTAAATTCAAGAATTCTCTGGCAGTCCAGTGGTTAGGATTCTGCTGTTCCTTTGCAGGGGGCCCAGCTTTGATCCCTGGTAGGGGAACTAGAAGGCAATGGCACCCCACTCCAGTACTCTTGTCTGAAAAATCCCATGGACGGAGGAGCCTGGTAGGCTGCAGCCCATGGGGTCCTTAAGAGTTGGACAACACTGAGCAACTTCACTTTCACTTTTCACTTTCATGCAATGGAGAAGGAAATGGCAACGCACTCCAATGTTCTTGCCTGGAGAGTCCCAGTGATGGTGGAGCCTGGTGGGCTGCCATCTATGGGGTCGCACAGAGTTGGCCACGACTTAAGCAGCTTAGCAGCAGAAGCGCAGGGAAACTAAGATCCCTGCAACTGTGCGATGTGGCCAAAAATAATAATTGAACAATGTACAGTAAGTTTAACCATTTCTGTGTGATGGGCACATAGACTGGTTCCAACAATGCCAGTTTTGGCCTATTTTTTCAATGAACTGTCTTTTCAGTTTGAAGGGACTCTGAATATCAGGGATATTAACCGTTTGTGTGTCATATGTCTTGTATATACTTTCCCCAGCCTGCCATTTGTCTGTGGCATCTTTTTCCATCACTATTTTTAAATTTTATGCAATTAATACACCTATCTTTTCTTTCATAACGTCTATGTTTCCTATCTTGCTTAAAGTCTCTCCTGGGATCTCCCTGGTGGGCCAATAGCTAAGACTCTGTATTTCCAATGCAAGGGGCTTGGGTTTGATCACTAGCCAGGGAACTAAATGCCACATATAAAGATCCAACCCGGCTAAAAAAGTAAATAAACATTAGCAGGGGCGGGGGAGAGAAAAACAAGGTCTTTCCTAGTGCCAAAGCTACATGATTATAACTTCTTTCCAATAATTTACCTTATTCTCTTTATCTTCCTTTCAATCCTTATGGAAATATTTGTGTGTGAGGTCTGAGGTAGTATTTACCAAATGGATCCCTAATTGTCCTAACACAGCTGGCTTGAAATGCTATCTTTAAATTCCAATTTAAACAGTGTCTGTTCACATAACTAAATCAAGAACTGCTAGATTTTTTTTTTCAACAATAAGAATCCAAAACCACTCATACTTTTTCTATAACTAACTAGTTTTATTTTCCCTATAATCCATTTACTATATATACAGCATCCAGTGTAATCTGTAAACAAAATCATCTGTCTACTTGAAATCTTTCAAAAGCTTTCAGCTGTCCTTCTAATAAAAGCCAAACGCTTACCCTGGCTGACTGGATCTATGTGATTTGGCCTCTGCCTACCTCTTAGAACTCTTGTCAAGATAATCTCCTCTCAGTAGGAGTTAGTAACATCATGCATCTTGCACATGGAAATACAGTGATTAGTTCAAAGTCACATAGCTAATACACGGCAGAACGAGATGTGAACTCGAGGGCTCCTAACCAGGGTGCCACATTAGGGATGCTACCTGTATGCAGCTCAGGAAGCAACAGTTAGAACAGGACATAGAACAACAGATTGGTTCCAAATAGGAAAAGGAGTACGTCAAGGCTGTATATTGTCACCCTGCTTATTTAACTTATACGCAGAATACATCACGAGAAACGCTGGGCTGGAGGAAGCACAAGCTGGAATCAACATTGCTGGGAGAAATATCAATAACCTCAGATATACAGATGACATCACCCTTACAGCAGAAAGTGAAGAAGAACTAAAGCACCTCTTGATGAAAGTGAAAGAGGAGTGAAAAAGCTGGCTTAAAGCTCAACATTCAGAAAACTAAGATCATGGCATCTGGTCCCATCACTTCTTGGCAAATAGATGGGGAAACAGTGGAAACAATGGCTGACAATTTTTCTGGGCTCCAAAATCACTGCAGATGGTGATTACAGCCATGAAATTAAAAGACACTTACTCCTTGGAAGGAAAGTTATGACCAACTTAGACAGTATATTAAAAAGCAGACATTACTTTGCCAACAAAGATCCGTCTAGTCAAGGCTATGGTTTTTCCAGTGGTCATGTATGGATGTGAGAGTTCAACTGTGAAGAAAGCTGAGTGCTGAAGAACTGATGCTTTTGAACTGTGGTGTTGGAGGAGACTCTTGAGAGTCCCTTGGATGGCAAGGACATCCAACCAGTCCACCCTAAAGGAGATCAGTCCTGGGTGTTCATTGGAAGGACTGATGTTAAAGCTGAAACTCCAATACTTTGGCCACCTGATGCGAAGAGCTGACTCATTTGAAGGAAAGATTGAGGGCAGGAGGAGAAGGGGATGAGAGAGGATGAGATGGTTAGATGGCATCACGGACTCAATGGACATGGGTTTGGGTGGGCTCCGGGAGTTGGTGTTGGACAGGGAGGCCTGGCGTGCTGCGATTCATGGGGTCGCAGAGTCAGACACGACTGAGCAACTGAACTGAACACCCAAACACTCCCCTAGCGACAGGGTCTCACACGCTGTCTCTCAAGGAAACCTGCGCAGACACGAGGACTGAGAGGCGAGCAGCGCCCAAAAGTGTCCGGACGCCGCCTCACCGGGTGCGCCCGCGGCCTCACCTTCCTCGTCGTCCTGGTCAGCACTGGACCCCGCGCCCGCCCAATCCTGCGCGTCGCCCTCGGCGCCCGCCGCCTCCTCCTCCTCGGAGCCGGAGCCCTGGCTGAAGTCGATCCGCTGGGCCAGGCGCGCCAGGTTCTGAGACATGGACAGAGGCTGCAAGTAGGTCTCGGTGCCGTCCAGGCCCACCTCCTGGACCTGCTTCTCGCAGGCCGACTCGATGCTGATCCGCACAGCGCGCACCCCAGACATGCTGGCGGCGTCAGCTCGGCGCCCGCACCGGGCGACAACCGAGGGAGGGAGTGGGAGTGCTTCAGGGCACCCAGGACCACTGCGCAGCGGAAGCGCCCGAGGAGACCTCTAGCGCGGCTCCAGGTCCGGAAACAAAGGCCACACTGGGCGCTTTCCCACAATGCACCGCAGGCCCCGGCCCTCACCCCGGCCCGGCTCGCAGTCTCGCGGGAGGAAAGCGGCCGGCGTGGGGCCCACACTTCCGGCTGCGCGCCTGGGTTGAATCCAGCTGCGGCGCGCGGAAGAGCTTGTTGGTCTGTGCGGGAAGGCGGGATCCCTGCGGTCTTCCTGCGTTTTAACTGTTGCTTGTTGGAAAGTGATGGAGGAAGGCAGGAAGAAGTCGGCCGTAAACAGATAGGGAAAAGGAGATGACTGGGTCCCTGCATCTTAGCAACGAGAGGCCCTCCGAGAGTGCGGAGACGTGAGGAGAAACGACGCATCTGAAGACTTGTAAAATCTCATCAGACAAGTCTAAAGAGTTATAAAATAAGGGCGTAGTTTGAGGAAAACAATGAATTGTGTTTAAAGCACAGTTATAAAATTTATAAAATTATACTGCATAATTATCTAAACTAGGATGGCAATGTAATGTGCGCATAATATTAATTTCATGCCTGACTGAAAGTAATATGTGTACGGCTAGCGCATAATATTAAATTTCATGTCTGACTGAAAGTAATATGTGTACGGCTAACAAGCAGTGAGTAACTTAAGTCTCAGAGTTCCTAAGAAAGTATCTCATCAGTAGTATTTCCGCTGAGAATTATGAAGAGGGACAAGGAATTCTTTTGTTACAAAACTATTTAAAGGAATTATGTATATCATTTATCACGGCCTTTCTAAGTTTTGTGCTAAGTTTAAGTGTTTAAGTTTTAAACTTTTTCTAAGGTACTTAGGAAAATACAGTTGCCATGGTATCAGTCTGCCGAAGCAATACATGTGTGTGTTGGGGGGAGGTTCTGTGAATTTTCAAGGGAGGAACCTATTTTTGCAAGCTCAACTGATATTATGTTTGAGCTTTACTGTGGACAATCATGTTTGAGAATTACTGTGCTTACTCTTTCAGAGAAGGAAATGGCACCCCACTCCAGTACTCTTGCCTGGAAAATCCCATGGATGTAAGAGGCTGGTGGGCTGCAGTCCACGGGGTCGCAAGAGTGGGACATGACTGAGCGACTTCACCTTCACTTTTCTCTTTCATGCATTGGAGAAGGAAATGGCAACCCACTCCAGTATTCTTGCCTGGAGAATCCCAGGGACAGAGGAGCCTGGTAGGCTGACATCTATGGGGTCACACAGAGTCAGACACAACTGAAGCAACTTAGTAGCAGCAGCAGCAGCAGCAGTGCTTACTCTTTATACATAAGTTTGTAAAAGGTTTTAATACCTTGTTTCAAAATTTGATTTATATCTATCATGGAGTCTATTTGTGCCAGTAACTGCGGTAAATGTGTTAAACATATTTTTCATTTAATATTTATAAGGTGCTCATACTTCTGCAGTTGGCGGGGGCAACTGCTGTCTCAGCTGGACTGGACCTAAGGGTCCCTTGATCTAGGCTGAGCTCAGCTGGTTGATTCCATTAGGAGAAGCACACTGATTGAAACCACCCACCCTGGCCAGGCACCATAGTAACCATTTGCATGAGTTGTTTTAGGACAGGAGGTCCTGCTAAGGAACAGGGAACTAATAAGCCACCACCAACAGGAAAAGTTCAAGAAAGGTCAAAAGTGACGCCACATGTCCAACCACCTCCCAGAATCCTTCTCTCTGGCATCCATCTTGGCTGAACAAGGTGTGCACCACCAGGAAGGACTCTGAGTCAGAATGGTTGGCTAAGAACAACCCAGAAATTAATCCCATCACCATAAAACCAGAGCCTGCAAGCCATGTGGCAGAGCTGTTCTCCTGGGTTCCCTTACCCTACTGCTCTCCACCCGAATGCCCTTTCCCAATAAAATCTGTTGCTTTGTCAGCAGGTGTGTCTCCTCAGACAATTCATTTCTGAGTATTAGACAAGAGCCCAGCTTCGGGCCCTGGAAGGGATCCCCATTCCTGCAACAGTTCTAATTCCAGTTATAGATCTACAGATTATTTGGAAGCCTTTGTGCCATATGTCTCTCATTGTACTAGCAAGCTGGTCAGGATATGTTCTTTTCATGGAAACAGTAGAAATACAAGATCTAAGCCTTGCTTCCATTATATATCTAATATCCACGAGTACTATGGCCAAACCCAAAAGTCAAGGATGGGAGAGGACTTATGTTCAACCTTTTTAGTTGCAGAAGCTGAAGACTTACAGAGAAAAGGGTGTGGATAATGGGAGGAGCAGGACCAACAACCTATCACATATGGAAAATAATACAGTTGCACCCTTATGTCAAATCCTAAATAAAAATAAATTCCAAATGGATTAATGAGCTAAGTGTGAAAAACGGTGAAGTCTTGGAACTTCCCTGGTGGTGCAATGCTTAAGAATCCTCCTGCCAATGCAGGGGACATGAGTTTGATCCCTGGTTCAGGAAGATTCTACATGCCATGGAGCAACTAAGTCCATGCTTCACAACTACTGAGCCGGTGCTCTAAAGCCTATGCTCTGCAAAAAGAGAAGCCACAACAATGAGAAGCCCACACACCACAACTAGAGAGTAGCCCCCAGCCTCTGAAGCAAGGAAGCCCAATAGCAGCAAAGAAGACCGAGCACAAATAAAATTATAATTGTTAAAACACACACACACACACACACACCAGTGACGTGTTCTGCACATTCGGATACATATGAAACTAAGATCTGCTTAGAGGGAAGTATATTTGTCAGATTTTGAGGGTTCATGGAACTCAGATCTTCCAAAGGGAAGAACTGCACCCCCTACCATCTTTCAGACCCTAAGAGGGAGAGTTTGCATTCAGATGTAGCCTGAATTTTCTTTAAAAGGAAACCTGGCCCCACCCCAGCTGGATCTCTGATTACAATGTCTTTCATTGCCTGACAAAAAGTGGAAATCCTCACTGCTGGAAAATTAATTTAGTAGTAGTAAGTCGTGAAATAGTGGCTGAAACCAAAAGCAAAAACCTGACTATGAAAAATATGTAGTCAGGAACATATTCATGGATGATCAAAACTGGAGATGGGAAACAAGGACTTTAACAGATTAGTATGTTAAAGAAAATGGAGCAAAATGGACAAAATGAATGAAAAGATGGGGTTCAATAGGAAAATTTGTCTATTAAAAAAATCAAAATATACATTCTAGACTAAAAACATTTTATTAAAAAAATTTTTTTTTTGCTCTGGGTTATTTTAAAAGTCTTTATTGATTTTGTTACAATATTGCTTCTGTTTTTATCTTCTGATTTTTTTGGCCAAGATTATGTTCTGGTTTTTGGTCATGAGACATGTGAGATTTTAGCTCCCCAACTTGGGGCTGAACCCACACCCCCCTGCTCTGGAAGGTGAAGACTCAACCATGGGACCACCAGGGACATCCCCAAAATAACTGAAATTAATAGCTTATAAGGTGGCACTTTGGTGAAGAACCCACCTGGCAAATATAGGAGACCTAAAAAGACTTGAGTTCAATCCCTGGGTCATGAAATCCCCTGGCGGAGGGCATGGCAACCCACTCCAGTATTCTTGCCTGGAGAATCCCATGGACAGAAGAGCTTGGTGGTGCATCCATGGGTTTGCAAAGAATTGGACACGACTGAAGTGACTTAGCACAAGATAGGTTTACTAAGAGATCTGACATAGCACAGAACAACATTAGTGACTCAAAGTTCAGTCAATGAAAAAATCCAAAACACAGAACAGAACAGAATGTAGGATAACTTGGGATACACTTTCAAAATTCTTAGAGACATTAAAAGGCTAATTAAAAAAAAAAAAAGTCTAATAAGGGAATATTGTGAATAGCACCTCTTTTCCTGCTTTTTGCCACAAATACCAAATTTTCTTAGTTTTGGTGCCCTCTTAATATCCCAGGCTGTAATGTAGTGAACTACATTTCTCTTGAAGCACCAAGAGAAAAGAGACACAAAAATGGGACCCCAAGAAGTCCATTTCCTGATTCCTCCGGAATCATTTTTCTCTTGCTCTTTTAGGTAACAGCTCCACTAAAACCACCATGGCAGTAGTGCTGCTCTGACTGCACTGGGGTAAAGCCTTTGGGCAGAGCCAAGAGATAGAAAAGGAACAAGAGAGAAATGGAGACTCACACTGTGGCCTGCTGGGGCCCCCTTTCCTGCTTCTCTAGCCAAAATAAACTGTCTCTTGGGAGTTTTTGGACTTCCCTGGTGGCTCAGACAGTAAAGCATCTGTCTACAATGCAAGAGACCCAGGTTCGATCCCTGGGCTGGGAAGATCCCTTGGAGAAGGAAATGGCAATCCACTCCAGTACTATTGCCTGGAAATCTCCATGGACAGAGGCACTTGGCAGGCTACAGTCCATAGGGTTGCAAAGAATCAGACATGACTTAGCAACTGAACAACAATAATATTTATATTTAGGAACCTCTTTGAACTCAGTCTGATAACAACTATAGATTCTCTTGGGTTTTTCAAGAGGTCAACCATGTTTTCTGCTGAAAAACTGATTTTTTTGCTTCCTTTTCAGTTGTTATAACTCTTCTTTCTTGTCTTTTTTCCTGGTTGAAACTCCAATAGTTAATGATATTGGGCATACTTGTCACATTCCTAAAGTGAATATGGTATTAACATAATTTTGCAAATACCTGTGTCTAGCTAGCATTTTAAAAATTCTCAGAATATGCACTGGATGTTAGCTTCATGGAGTCAGGTGATCGTACTTTGTTCACAACGGCCTCTTTGCTACTTCCTGAAACTACCAAGTTCTCTTCTGGCTGAACCTTTAAATCTGCCAGAAAGGATGTTTCTCCAAATAACCTCATGGCTCACTCTCTCATATTTTCAGGACTTGGCTCAAATGTCTCTTTATCAGCAGCTTTCCCTGATCCCTCTCTATAAAATGCGTAAGAGTCTGATTCCACTTCTGATGTTTGATTGCTGACAGATGTTAAGCCTTACCCCAGTCCTTCCTCCCCTTCTGCCTCACGTTTGTGTGATAAGAAAGCCCGGCTATGGGCTTCCCCCTGTGGCTCAGTGATAAAGAATCATCCTGCCAATGCAGGAGACATGAGTTGGATCCCTGGTCTGGGAAGATTCCCACATGCCGCAGAACAACTAAGCCTGTGCAGCGCAACTATTGAACCTGTGCTCTAGGGCCCTGCAGCTGCAACTTCTGGGCCCACGTGCGGCAACTATGGAAGCCTGCGTGCCCCCAGAGCCTGTGCATCACAAGAGAAGCCACCATGAGAAGCCAGACACTGCAACTGGAGAGTAGCCCCCGCTCGCCACAACTAGAGAAAAGCACAGCAATGAAGACCCAGCACAGCAAAAACTAACTAAATGAATAAAACAAATAAAATTATTATTAAAAATAAAGCCTGACTCCTTCTTGCTTTGACACCTGTGGAAAATTCAAACTGCATGCACAACCATCACCCTGACCCGACCTGCTAACCATTATAAAACCCCCAAGCCAGTCTTCTCTCCCTGTTCTCACAGGCCATTTTTGGACTTGCCCAGGAGCTGCCCTGCTACTCCAGAAAGCCTCATTATGGGAATCATGAAGTCTTTTGGACCCCCTTGGTGTGTGTGTGACTTCGTCATTCTCAACGACTGAGCTGGGTGTGGAGTTCACCTTTTCTCAGCATGAGATGCCCACAACAAAACAGATCCTCCTTCAGCATTTCATTTTTCTTCAGAGCACGAATACCACCTGATATAATATGTATTGCTTATTTGCCTTCTCCTACCATGTAAAGGACTGAATGATCAATCCCAGCATCTAGTGAAGTATCTATCATAATCATTCATCCGTTCATTCATTCAACAAATATTCACTGAGTGTCTGCTTTGGACAGATTCTGTTAGAGGCACAGTGTATAGTGGTGATCAAAGCCCCTGCTATGGAGACTACGTTTCCAGAGGATAGGCTATGTTGTTCATTCAGTATGTATTTATTAAACAAAAGAATACTAATACTATTTTTGTCTGGAGGTAAGAGATGGGAATACCAGACCACCTAAACCTGCCTCTTGAGAAACCTATATGCAGGTCAGGAAGCAACAGTTAGAACTGGACATGGAATAACAGACTGGTTCCAAATAAGAAAAGGAGTATGTCAAGGCTGTATATTGTCACCCTGCTTATTTAACTTATATGCAGAGTACATCATGAGAAACGCTGGGCTGGAGGAAGCACAAGCTGGAATCAAGATTGCCGGGAGAAATATCAATAACCTCAGATATGCAGACGACACCACCCTTATGGCAGAAAGTGAAAAGGAACTAAAAAGTCTCTTGATGAAAGTGAAAGAGGAGAGTGAAAAAGTTGGCTGAAAGCTCAACATTCAGAAAACGAAGATCATGGCATCTGGTCCCATTACCTCATGAGAAACAGATGGGGAAACAGTGTAAGACTTTATTTTGGGGGGGCTCCAAGATCACTGCAGATGGTGATTGCAGCCATGAAATTAAAAGACATTTACTCCTTGGAAGGAAAGTTATGACCAACCTAGATAGCATATTCAAAAGCAGAGACATTACTTTGCCAACAAAGGTCCATCTAGTCAAGGCTATGGTTTTTCCAGTGGTCATGTATGGATGTGAGAGTTGGACTGTGAAGAAAGCTGAGTCCTGAAGAATTGATGCTATTGAACTGTGGTGTTGAAGGACTCTTGAGAGTCCCTTGGACTGCAATGAGATCCAACCAGTTCATACTAAAGGAGGTCAGTCCTGGGTGTTCTTTGGAAGGATGATGCTAAAGCTGAAACTCCAATACTTTGGCCACCTCATGTGAAGAGCTGACACATTGGAAAAGACTCTGATGCTAGGAGGGATTGGGGGCAGGAGGAGAAGGGGATGAGATGGCTGGATGGCATTACCGACTTGATGGACATGAGTTTGAGTAGACTCTGGGAGTTGGTGATGGACAGGGAGGCCTGGCGTGCTATAGTCCATGGGGTCGCAAAGAGATGGACACGATTGAGCGACTGAACTGAAGATATTAATACGAAACACAGGGACTCTCTGGTGGTGCAGTGGCTAAGATTCCAGGCTCCCAATGCAGGGGGCCTGGGTTGGATCCCTAGTGGAGGAACCATATTCCATATGCCACAGCCCAGAGTTCTCAGGCTGCAACCAAAGATCTGCCATGCCACAGTGAAGATTGATCTCCAGTGCCTCAACTAAGACAACACAGCCAAATACACAAATAAAAATTATAAAATAGAAACACAGTATCATATTCAGTTCAGTTCAGTCGCGCAGTCGTGTCTGACTCTTTGCGACCCCATGAATCGCAGGAGGCCAGGCCTCCCTGTCCACCACCAACTCCCGGAGTTCACTCAGACTCACGTCCATTGAGTCTGTGATGCCATCCAGCCATCTCATCCTCGGTCGTCCCTTTCTCCTCCTGCCCCCAATCCCTCCCAGCATCAGGGTCTTTTCCAATGAGTCAACTCTTCGCACAAGGTGCCCAAAGTACTGGAGCTTCAGTTTTAGCATCATTCCTTCCAAAGAAATCCCAGGGTTGATCTCCTTCAGAATGGACTGGTTGGATCTCCTTGCAGTCCAAGGGACTCTCAAGAGTCTTCTCCAACACCACAGTTCAAAAGCATCAATTCTTCTGCGCTCAGCCAATTTTTATTCATTTTTTTGTTACAGAGTAGTGTTTACTTAAAAGTAACATTTAGGGATTTATACTCATAGGACACATTATAGTTAATATCCAAAGATAATCAAAACATATTTCCTGATGATTTATTATATGCTTAGTCTAAAAAGCTCCTAAATCTGTAGTATTGGTATTATAAGATTAGAGAGTTGTTTTTGGCAAATGATTATTATAGAAAAACACTGAGGAAAATCTCAACCATTATAATTGGTAAAGTATAATTTTGTATTTCACAAAGGACAGTAGTCATATTTAGCAACAGCCTCATTTATAAATTATACACACTTCAAAGTTATATTTTGATGCTTTTTTTCCCTCTTCTCTTCTTGCAAATAACCAACAACATACAAACTGCTTACAACTGACATTTGTGAAAGGCAAACTGCAAACTTCTAATTATGGTTCAACTTCACCAAAAGAAGTAAAGGTGCTCCCTCTAACCACCTTATTCCATGAAAAAAAAGTGTACTCTGACTTCTAAAATGGATTTTTAAAATTCAGTAGAAAGATTTAACAATATCAATATTCCAACACTGATTTTTCTAATACCCAGAATCATCCACTTAGTAGTTGTGAGACTAATTTGAAAAACTGAGTAATGTTATACAAATGTAAATTACTATTAGCTAGTAGGAATAATCACTTGATTCTAATCATGTTTATACCTAATTATAAACTTAAGAATGATTTTTAGAATAAAAATAATGAAGAACATCTCCATCATGTATATTGTGTTCCCAATAGTCCCTCTCAGATAGATCTGTGAAATAACACAGAACCCAATGTTAACATAACTTTCATTTCAAAGGCCCTCCAAAATAGGGCTTAAGTAGTGAGATCATTTCTATTAGACTTTATATTAGTATCAATTAATGAGTTAATCAATTAACCTTAGTTAATTATTACTTTTTCTAAACAAATACCAGATGATTTAATCTCGCCCAAATGAATGGGTCTCTTTTGGTTGGTCAATGCGATAGAGAAACTCGGCAGGTAAGAAGTATCCGAGGTACTCCACTATATCCGGGGTGGTGTCATAATGGTAGTGTCCACCTTCTCCATGATGACTGAAACAATGAGTGTGCTCCAACCGCAAATCAAACCCCTAGAACGGCAGAGAAGCCTCTATTAGTCTTCCAATTATTCTACATAGAACTTAGGCGATAGGAGAACTTTTTAATTTTGGCTACCGTAATTTTGGGGGGGTAGGTAATACAGTCACATGAATCAAAATTCAGAGGGTGCAAAAGTTTATATTCAGTAAAATGTATCTTTCCAACTCCTGCCATTACCACTCCTTTCCTTAAAGGCAACCACAGTAAGCAGTATCTTCTATATCCTTCCAGAAAGATCTATTTTTTAAATTACTCATAGGCAGTATTCTGCAGCTACTATGCTATATGTTGTTTTTCTTAAATGAACAATATAGCTTTCAGATCATGAGAGCTTCCTAATTCTTTCCAAATGAGATTTAGATTATTTCCAGCTCTTCTGCTATTACAACAATGATGTCATAAATAACCCTTTATCATTTTATCATGTAAGCATATATTTAGTGATTAGTTCCTAGACATGTAATCACTAGATCAAAAGATATAACTAGTCAGTACAGTGGTAGATATTTGGTTTGAATTAGTCTATATTATTATTTTTCAAGGGTAGAAAACTAGAATATAATGAATAGTATGAAGAACAGCAAATAGATCTGAATCCTGTCCTGATTCTACTATTTAATAACATAACTTTGGATGCTATTTAAAATGTTTGTGCCTTCAATTCTCCAAAGGTAAAATCTACTTTGCCTAGATCCTTACCTTTCAAGGTAATTCTAGAAACTATCCTAGTTCTTAATTAAGAACACAAAAAGAGCTTAATTATTCTAAACAAATATTCTAAAAATCAAGCATTACCACTGTAATATCTTGCAATATAAAAGACAGACACAGACTTACGGGGTCTCTGGAGACAAAAACTGGCAGACAAACCAAAGGAGCCTTCATCTCATAAAAATGCAACCATTTATTCACATCTTCATCAGAGTTCAATGGACAGGAAGAAAATTCTGCAGGCTACAATAAAAGGACATTAAACATGTAAACATACTAAGTATTACTGAGCTAAAAATTTACATGTAATTTCATTGTTAAAGCTTTAAGCTTTCTTATACATTCTACTGCTATTTTTGGCACCAGGAGATTCATATACCCTAGTTTTCAAAAGGACTGCCAACCAGTGTGTACACACTGAAAGATATGAGTGAATAAATAAAGGAGTCTATTGCTGTATTTTTATTTTTCATAGCTTCTCAGCTTTCCTATGAGCATATCCTCATCCCAGTTTTAAATGTTATTATTGCTATTGCTAGATGGAAAAAAAAAAGGAAGGCATTGAAAGTAGAGTAGAAGTATCAAAAAGAATAAAATATTGAGGAATACACTTAAGAAGGCTAAAGACTTGTACACTGAAAAGTGCAAAGCATTGCTGAAATGAATTTTAAAAGATTCCAATAAATGGAAAGGCATCTTGTGCTCATGGATTGGACAATTTAATATTGTTGACTCTGATCTACAGAGTCACTGCAATTCCTATCAAAATCCCAATGGTGTTTTTGCAGAAACAGAAAAATCCACCAAAAACTTCATATGGAATCTCAAGAGGCCTCAAATCGTCAAAACAGTCTTGAAAAAGAAGAAGAAAGTTGGAAGTCGCACACTTCCTGATATCAAGCTTACTACAAAGCTGTAGTAATCAAAACAGTATGATACTAGCATAAAGACAGGCATACAGATCAATGGAACAGAAGAGATCCCAGAAGTGAATCCTTGCATATATGGTCAAATGGTTTCTGACAAGGATGCTATGACAATTCAGTGGGAAAGGACTATCTTTTTAACAAACAATGTTTGGAAAACTGATGTCCATATGTAAAAAAGTGAAGTTAGACCCTTTACTTCATACCAGATACAAAAACTAAAATTGGATAAAACATCTAAATATAAGAGCTAAAGCTATAAAGACTTTTAGAAGAAAACATTGGGAGAAAGTTTTAAGACATTGGATTTGACTTTTTAGACTTGGCATCAAAAGTACAGGTAACAAAAGGAAAATAAGTGGGATTACATTAAGCTAAAAAGCTTTTGTACAGCAAAGAAAACAGTCAAAAAAATGAAAGGCAACCTATGGAATGGGAGAAAATATCTGCAAACCATATATCTGATAAG
The DNA here is from genome assembly GCA_006408695.1 of Aepyceros melampus. Classification (NCBI taxonomy): domain Eukaryota; kingdom Metazoa; phylum Chordata; class Mammalia; order Artiodactyla; family Bovidae; genus Aepyceros; species Aepyceros melampus. The sequence continues at coordinate 60,052 of SJXQ01012333.1, forward strand.
GGATTAATATCTAAAATACATAAGGAATTGACGAGCAAAAAAAGAATTTTTTTAATGATCAAAGAACCAAATTAGACATTTTTTCCAAAGAAGACATACAAATGGGCAACAGGTATATGAAGAAGCACTCAATATCACTATTCATTTGGTAAACGCAAATCAAAACCATGACACATCAGCTTGTTTTAGTGAAGATAGCTGTTACCAAAAAGACAAGAGATAAAGTGTTGGTGAGGATGTAGAGAAAAGACAACCCTTGTACATTGCTAGTGGGAATATATACTGGTATAACCATTATGGAAGTTCCTCAAAAAATTAAAAATAAAACTACCATATGATCTAGCAATTCTACTTCTAGGTATATATCCAAAGTAAATGAAATCACCATCTTGAAGACATATCTGGATGCCTATGTTCACTGCAGCATTATTTGTGATAGCCAATGCTGGGAAACACAACCTAAGTGTCTGTCAATGGATGAATGCAGCCAGGAAATTAAAAGACACTTGCTCCTTGAAAGAAAAGCAATGACCAACCTAGACAGCGCATTAAAAGGCAGTGATACAACTTTGGCGACAAAAATCCATATAGCCAAAGCTATAGTTTTTCCAGTAGTCATGTATGGATGTGAGAATTGGACCATAAAGAAGGCTGAGCACCAAAGAATTGATGCTTTCAAACTGTGGTGTTGAGGAAGACTCTTGAGAGTCCCTTGGACTGCAAGGAGATTAAATCAGTCAATCCTAAAGAAAATCAACCCTGAATATTCATTGGAAGGACTGATGCTGAAGCTGAAGCTCCAATACTTTGGCTACCTCATACGAAGAGACAACTCACTGGAAAAAGACTCTAATGCTGGGAAAGACCAAGGGAAGGAGAAGGGGGCGACAGATACTGAGATGGTTGGATGGCATCACCAACTCAATGGACATGAATTGGAGTAAATTCTGGGAGACAGTGGGGGACAGAGAGGCTGGTATGCTATAGTCCATGGGGTGCCAAAGAGTCAGACACAACTTAGCAACTAAATAATAACAATAATAATGGATGAATGGACAAAGAAATTATTACCTATTTTTCTAGTTGTGATATATATGAAATATCATTCAGGCTTTAAAAAGCAGGAAATCCCACCATTTGTAACAATATAGATGAACTTTCACCTTTCACTTTCATACATTGGAGAAGGAAATGACAACCCACTCCAGTGTTCTTGCCTGGAGAATCCCAGGGACAGGGGAGCCTGGTGGGCTGCGGTCTATGGATGGGGTCACACAGAGTCGGACACGACTGAAGCAACTTAGCAGCAGCAGCAGGTGAGCTTGGAGGATACTATACTGAGTGAAATAAGCCAGTCGCAGACAACTATTGGGTGATATCACTTGTATGTGGAATCTAAAAACGTCCAGTTTAGAGAAACAGTAGAGTGGTGGTTGTCAAGAGGCTGAGGTAGGATGGGAGTGAGATGAGGAGATGCTGATCAAAGGGTACAGACTTTCAGTTGTAAGATGAGTAAGTTTAAAGATCTAATGTACATCATGTTAACTACAGTTTGTAATGAAATATTGTTTATTTGATTTAAAAATCCTATAATCATTTGGTATTTACAAATGGACTGACCTATACTTTTGCTGTAAATAACTTGGAAAAGTAATTAAGTAGTTTCACAATATGTTTTTATATGGGAGATCAGCTGGTTTGCCATTTAAAATTATCAGACTAAAAATTTTAACACAATATATTTTGTGAAAGCTTCATTGTTAAAACAAAACAACATTAAAGTGTAACACTTTTACATTTTGTTCATCATTGACTCAATGGACATGAATTTGAGCAAACTCCGGAAAATAGAGGACAGGGCAGCCTAACGTCCTGCAGTCCATGGGATCACAGAGTCTGAAATGACTTGGGAATGAACAACAATTACACTTCATTCACTCACTTACCAAAAATTATTATTTTTAAATAATTTTTTTTGTTTATTTTTGGCTTGTTGGATCTTTGTTGCTACATGAGGGCTTTCTCTAGTTGCTGAAAGAAAGGGCCACTCTCTAGCTGTGGTGTGTGGGCCTCCCATTTGCAATGGCTTCTCTTTTAGCAGAGCATGGGCTCTAGAGTGTGTGGGCTCAGTACCTGTGGCTCGTGGACTTAGCTGCCCTGTGGCATGTGGGATCTTCCAGGACCAGGGATTGAACTTGTGTCCCTTGCAATGGCAAGTGGATACTTAACCACTGGACTATCAGGGAAGTTCCAAAAATTATTTTTGAAAATCCTAGATGACCTGGTTTGTCCTCATATGGTATTTCATCATTAATATCTTATAAATATATTCTTTTTTTTTACAGTTAGTCCAGTTCAGTTCAGTTCAGTCACTCAGTCGTGTCTGACTCTTTGTGACCCCATGGACTACAGCACTCCAGGCCTCTCTGTCCATCACCAACTCCCAGAGTTTACTCAATCTCATGTCCATTGAGTCAGTGATGCCATCCAACCATCTCATCCTCTGTCATCCCCTTCTCCTCCTGCTCTCAATCTTTCCCAGCATCAGGGTCTTTCCTAATGAGTTAGTTCTTCACATCAGGTGGCCAAAGTACTGGAGCTTCAGCTTCAGCATCAGTCCTTCCAAAGAATATTCAGGACTGATTTCCTTTAGGATGGACTGGTTGGATCTCCTTGCAGTCCAAAGGACTCTCAAGAGTCTTCTCCAACACCACAGTTTAAAAGCATCAATTCTTCGGCGCTCAGGTTTCTTTATAGTCCAACTCTCCCATCCATACATGACTACTCGAAAAACCACAGTTTTGACTAGACGGACGTTTGCTGGCAAAATAATGTCTCTGCTTTTGAATATGCTATCTAGGTTGGTCATAACTTTTCTTCCAAGGAACATGCATCTTTTAATTTCATGGCTGCAATCACCATCTGCAGTGATTTTGGAGCCCAAAAAAATAGTCTCTCACTGCTTCCACTGTTTCCCCATCTATTTGCCATGAAGTGATGGGACTGGATGCCAGATCTTAGTTTTCTGAATGTTGAACTTCAAGCCAACTTTTTCACTCTCCTCTTTCATTTTCATCAAGAGGCTCTTTAGTTCTTCACTTTCTGCCATAAGGGTGGTGTCATCTGCATATCTGAGGTTATTGATATTTCTCCCAGAAACCTTGATTCCAGCTTGTGCTTCATCCAGCCCAGCATTTCGCATGATGTATTCTGCATATAAGTCAAATAAGCAGGGTGAAAATATACAGCCTCAATGTACTCCTTTCTCGATCTGGAACCAGTCTTTTGTTCCATGTCCAGTTCTAATTATTGCTTCCTGACCTGCATACAGATTTCTCAAGAGGCAGGTCAAGTGGTCAGGTATTCCCATCTCTTTCAGAATTTTCCACAGTTTTTTGTGGTCCACACAGTCAAAGGCTTTGGCATAGTCAATAAAGTAGAAGTAGATGTTTTTCTGGAGTACTCTTTTGCTTTTTTGATGATCCAACAGTTGTTGGCAATTTGATCTCTGGCTCCTCTGCTTTTTCTAAATCCAGCTTGAATATCTGGAAGTTCATGGTTCATGTACTGCTGAAGCCTGACTTGGAGAATTTTGAGCACTACTTTGTTAGCATGTGAGATGAGTGCAATTGTGCAGTAGTTTGAGCATTCTTTGGGATTGGAATGAAACATGACCTTTTCCAGTGCTGTGGCCACTGCTTAGTTTTCCAAATTTGCTGACATATTGAGTGCAGCACTTTCACAGCATCATATAAGATTATAATTTTCATAATGAATTTTTTCCCTAAAACCACAACCATCTTTTTTTTGACAACCATCTTAACAGTAAACTCAATTTACTGAGGTTGGGACTCTAGCAATGGAAATGATCAGTTTCTAAGGCTGGGGTGGTGTCAGGGAAGGAGAGCCAGACTCCAAATTAACTTTGGGCTTCCCTGATAATTCAGTTGGTAAATAATCCGCCTGCAATGCAGGAGACCCCAGTCCGATTCCTGGGTTGGGAAGATCCCCTAGAGACGGAAAAGGCTACCTACTCAGTATTCTTGGGCTTCCCTTGTGGCTCAGCTGGTAAAGAATCCACCTGCAATGCAGGAGACCTGGGTTCAATCCCTGGGTTGGGAAGATCCCCTGGAGAAGGGAAAGGCTACCCTCTCCAGTATTCTGGCCTAGAGAATTCCATGGACTATATATTCCGAGGGGTTCACAAAGAGTCAGACACAACTGATCAACTTTCACTTGCACTTTCATGGCTTATACTCACAGCTATCTTGATCTTTGAAACTAACTAAGTAGAAAGTTCTAATGTTATTAACATGAAGAAAGGACTCTAGCAGGACCTTATCATATAACATGCTTTACAGTATTTTTGTCATTTAAATTTTAAGGTAATATGATCATAGCAAAAGGATCTGTTCAGAACATCTTTAAAGGTTAAATTCTCAATGTATATTAAAATCTCCTACTATCGTAAGCACATGCACACACAAGCACACACACGTGCAGAGGCCTTTACCATAATGTGAGTCTTCACTTTTCCCTTCTGAATTATGAAAGCACCTCCCATTCCTACAGGCTTATCTCCATAATGTTTTTCAAGAGTCTGCCTCATACATGTCACAAAGTTAAGTTTTCCAGTTCTTCTTTTGACTTTCACCTCAATGACCTAGAGAGAACATAAATATACATACCATTGTTCTAAGCTGCAAAATATTACGCAAATAACTATCAAAGTGAAACATTACATAGTTCAGTGCCATCAAGCAAATATTCAATTGTTTGTTTTGAGCACCCAGACATTAGCAGAAGTGTCTCAGTCCTCTAAGTCTTAATCATATATATATATATTATGTGATATATCTCATTTACTCTAATAATGTCTTATTCATGCTTTCTTGGACTGAGAAGGAGAGTTATAGCTTAATTTTATAAATTTATAGCTATATTTAACACTGAACTCTTGAGACTCTCATTATATGTCAATATGCTATAAGATTGAGAATTATTTGATTTAAGGGATTAATTTTTGATAACTAGAGAGGAAAAATGACTATATTTTCTATTTCCTTTAAAATTCTGGACTTCTGTTACCCCCACTTTAGTAGGTATTTTTGCTTCACCACCTCATTTTTTAAAGTGGCTGAAGTAGTTATCTCTTTATAAAATCTGAGAGTTCTCACAACTGCTAAAACTGAAATCATCTTTAAAAAAAAAACAGCTTTATTGGGGATACAATTCACATACCATACAATCTACCTATTTAAAGTAAACAATTCAATGGCTTTCAGTATATTTAGAGTTGTGTGACCATCATTACAATTTTGGAATATTAAATCATTTTTTTTTTTTTGGTACTAACAGGAAATAAGTATGAAGTGGGGCATTAATTCTCCTTTATCTCTTCTTTCTATAATTTTTATAATCTATAATATAATCCTATCATTTCTAGCTATCTCAATCAATAGGTCTGATCAGTCAGGAATGAGCAAGTTACATGTACTAACTGTAGGCAGACATTATCTACTTCAGCTGCATGGTTCATCTATTTGAACTAACTCACTCCCTACAAGAATATCCTATTACCTTTTAGTTCCTTGGAAAAAGGCTATTGTTTACTAGTATTATTCTTTTTTTTTTTTCCTAGTATTATTCTTAACCTTAGTTTTAAATGAGATTTTCACTCTGCCTGCGGTACTTTCTGAATCTTTCATAACTGGATTATTTAAAGAGCTTTGACTTAGGTAGCTTTGGATTTTCTTAAGAAAATTACAGTAGCAATAAGCATTCAGATTTTTAGCTCTTTGAGAAATTTTGGAGAATATTGCATTTATGAACAAAATCACCTTCCCAGGTTGGCCTTCACTGGCAAAAAGATTAGCCAGTAACGCACACCCAAAATCATGTTTCTCACTGTATTTCTCTAGTAGACACCCTCCATCTGCAGGGTTAACCCGAGCAAAGTAACTTCCATTCACAGGAGGTTTGTGTTCATTTTCTGTCTGAACAAGTAGCATAAACTGAAAAGAAAAGTAAATAAGGTATTTAGTCAATCCTAGAATCTCTATGCAAAACAGAATATCTTAAAATGTGACAAAATATTTTGCCCTAGACTTTAAGACATTTTATTTCAAGATCTAATAATAAAACATGAAAAATAGAATATTTAATGTTAGATTAAAATGTTAAAGATTTACAAATATCAAAAAACTGGAAAAAACATTTTATAAAATGTTTACAGTATTATGTGTTTCTGTGAGATTGTGACATTTGCTTTAAAATTTCTCATTTAAAATTTTTAATTTTTTCTATCTTGAACACTAGGAAATTTATATTAATGTTTCTGTAAAAGGACTTGTATGATTATTGACTAACAGTCACATCTGTAAGAGGCAGTGAGAGAGAATATGCAAACTGAGGAGTTTATTCACTCTGTTCATGAGATGTGAAGAAGCACTGATATTTTTATGTTGAAATATGTTGACATATACAGTGATGGATATTACCTTTTATAATAATCATACTACTGGGCTAGATCCCTACTATTGGTCTGAAAGAGGGAGGTGACTAGGTCATTAAACATTTCATGCATCTTCTGATTGAAAGCTGTCTCTGAACTAGCCAAGGTCAGAGAAGCGAGGAATCTTCTGATGTGTATGGACCAAAATCGTTCACAGTCCAGAGTCCTCGGCAAATCCCAGCAGGACTTTTGACAGACTCATCTATGACTGAATGTATGTCTTAAGAAAATCTAAATTAGAGACTAGTGCTCCATTTCAGTTCAACTAACTGTAGCATGTTCTGTACTCTAAATCAGTATCCAACAGTATCAAATCTGTAGAGAGGTATGATATCAACCACTTACAATTCATTCAGATGACAGGATTTCTGATAAGGCAGTAAAAGGAAAAAGGCAAACAAAGTCTCAAATCAATAAATTAAAATAATTATATTAATATATAATATATATTACATATTATATATAACATATGATAATATGCTGACCTCAGAATTGAATCCAAGAGTCTGAAATGGGCCTGCTCCTGCTCCAAGAATAAAAGCTCCAGGAAGCTGGATGTCTTTTGCAATCTTATTTAAATCATAAACTAAGTAAGAGAAAAAGCATATTATTTAAAACTGACATGTAAATTCCCAGGTTTACTTTTTGTTACTGGGTCCATTAACATTTGCTTGTCACATTGGTCAGTGGATCTTCTAAGAATAAAAATAGGAATCAATTTCTATAATCTTCATGTGAATGTGAAAAGTAAAAATACACTTACTTTTTTTTTATTTACAAGAGGCAGTAAGTAAGGCACACCTCCTACGTCTGCAATTCTAGTTTTTCCACAGATGCCTAAAAAGAAAATATACCTTAAAAATAGGTGAACATCTAAATCTAAGTATAAAATACCAGAAGACACTTATCAAGAGTATGTATCTTTTAGAAGAATTGATGCTTTCAAAGTATAGTGCTGGAGAAGACTCCTGAGAGTCCCTTAGACAGCAAGGAGATCAAACTAGTCCATCCTAAAGGAAATCAACCCTTAATATTCATTGGAAGGACTGATGCTGAAGCTCCAATACTTTGGTCACTTGATGTGAGGACCCAGTTCAATGGAAAAGACCCTGATGCTAGGAAAGACTGAGGGCAGGAGGAGAAGGGGACAACAGAGGGCGAATTTGCTTGTCACATTGGTCAGTGGATCTTCTAAGAATAAAAATAGGAATCAATTTCTATAATCTTCATGTGAATGTGAAAAGTAAAAATACACTTACTTTTTTTTTATTTACAAGAGGCAGTAAGTAAGGCACACCTCCTACGTCTGCAATTCTAGTTTTTCCACAGATGCCTAAAAAGAAAATATACCTTAAAAATAGGTGAACATCTAAATCTAAGTATAAAATACCAGAAGACACTTATCAAGAGTATGTATCTTTTAGAAGAATTGATGCTTTCAAAGTATAGTGCTGGAGAAGACTCCTGAGAGTCCCTTAGACAGCAAGGAGATCAAACTAGTCCATCCTAAAGGAAATCAACCCTTAATATTCATTGGAAGGACTGATGCTGAAGCTCCAATACTTTGGTCACTTGATGTGAGGACCCAGTTCAATGGAAAAGACCCTGATGCTAGGAAAGACTGAGGGCAGGAGGAGAAGGGGACAACAGAGGGCGAGATGGTTGGATGGCATCACCAACTCAATGGACATGAGTTTGAGTCAACTCCGGGAGACAGTGATGGACAAGGAAGCCTGGCATGCTGTATAAGGTCCATAGGATTGCCAAGAGTTGGATACAAGTGAGCGACTGAACAACAATAACTTTTGGGGCTTCCCTGGTTATCCAGTGGCTAAGATTCTGAGCTCCCAATGCTGGGGGCCTGAGTTCAATCCTTGGTCAGGGAACTAAATCCCATACGTTGCAACTAAAGATTCTGCATGCCACAACTAAGACCTGGTGCAGCAAAATAAATGAATGAATAAATATTTTTTAAGAGAGTATACACATTTTACGCTATATCCTGTAATAAACCATAATGGAAAATATAAAAAAGAAGGTATATATATATGTATAACTGAGTCACTCTGCTGTACAGCAGAGATTGTCACATCATAAATCAACTTACTTCATTAAAAAAAAAAGAGTATGTAAGTTTTCTATTCTCATCATTTCACAAATAGCAGGGGTCAGAATCTGTATTGGGTTGGCCAAAAATTTCCTTCAGTTTTTAAAGTAAAACACACATTTTTCATTTTACCTAGAATTTTATTGAACAAAGTATTTACCATTTTGTTCCACTGCCTTCTGCCATTTTCCAGGTAACTTCATAATTCCATCTTCCCAACACTTTTTATCTTTTTGAGCAAAGAACTGTTCTTAGTGCCTATAACAGTCTTTTAGGAAACTGAAATTTTTTCCATGAAGAAAATCTTGTAAAGACTCAAATAAATGGACATCCAAAGGTACAATGTCTGGTGAACATGGCAGATGAATTAGAATTTCCCAGTCAAGCTAAAACAGATTTTGCCTGGTCATCAAAGAAACATGTGGCCTTGCATTATGGAGGATTATGCATTTTCTGTTGACTAATTCTTGATGCTTTTCGTCAAGTGCTGCTTTCAGCTGGTCTAATTGGGAACAGTACTTTTTGGAATTAACTTGTTTGATTTTCCAGAAGGTGCTCACAGTAGAATGGACTCCCTTCCAATCTCTCCATATTCACAACATCACCTGCTTTAGATGAAGACCAACCTTTGGTGTGGTTGGTGGTGGTTCATTTCACTTACCCCACAGTCTCTTCCATTCCACATTATTGTACCGTATTCACTTTTCATCACCCATCACAATTTTTTTTTAAAAGAATGTTCTCATGTCATTTAAGTAGAGAATCGCATGTGGAAATATAGTCAAGAAGGTCTTCTCTGCTTAACTTATGTGGAACCCAAACATCAAAGCAATGAATATAACCAAGCTGCTGCAAATGATTTTCAGTACTGGATATTTTGAGTGTGTCAGCAATCTCTTGCACGGTATAAGTCGATGGAATTCCAGCTGAGCTATTTCAAATCCTGAAAGATGATGCTGTGAAGTGCTGCACTCAACAGGCCAGCAAATTTGGAAAACTCAGCAGTGGCCACAGGACTGGAAAAGGTCAGTTTTCATTCCAATCCCAAAGAAAGGCAATGCCAAAGAATGCTCAAACTACCGCACAATTGCACTCATCTCACACGCTAGTAAAGTAATGCTCAAAATTCTCTAAGCCAGGCTTCAGCAATACGTGAACCATGAACTTCCAAATGTTCAAGCTGGTTTTAGAAAAGGCAGAGGAACCAGAGATCAAATTGCCAACATCCGCTGGATCATGGAAAAAGCAAGAGAGTTCCAGAAACACATCTATTTCTGCTTTATTGACTATGCCAAAGTTTTGACTGTGTGAATCACAATAAACTGTGGAAAATTCTGAAAGAGATGGGAATACCAGACCACCTAACCTGCCTCTTGAGAAACCTATATGCAGGTCAGGAAGCAACAGTTAGAACTGGACATGGAATAACAGACTAGTTCCAAATAGGAAAAAGAGTACATCAAGGCTGTATATTGTCACCCTGCTTATTTAACTTATATGCAGAGTATATCATGAGAAACACTGGGCTGGTAGAAGCACAAGCTGGAATCAAGATTGCCGGGAGAAATATCAATAACCTCAGATATGCAGATGACACCACCCTTATGGCAGAAAGTGAAGAAGAACTAAAGCGCCTCTTGATGAAAGTGAAAGAGGAGAGTGAAAAAGTTGGCTGAAAGCTCAACATTCAGAAAACGAAGATCATGGCATCTGGTCCCATCACTTCATGGGAAATAGATGGGGAAACAGTGGAAACAGTGACAGACTTTATTTTTGGGGGCTCCAAGATCACTGCAGATGGTGACTGCAGCCATGAAATTAAAAGACGCTTACTCCTTGGAAGGAAAGTTATGACCAACCTAGATAGCATATTCAAAAGCAGAGACATTACTTTGCCAACAAAGGTCTGTCTAGTCAAGGCTATGGTTTTTCCAGTAGTCATGTATGGATGTTGGAGTTGGACTGTGAAGAAGGCTGAGCGCCGAAGAATTCATGCGTTTGAACTGTGGTGTTGGAGAAGACTCTTGAGAGTCCCTTGGTCTGCAAGGAGATCCAACCAGTCCATCCTGAAGGAGATCAACCCTGGGTGTTCATTGGAAGGAATGATGCTAAAGCTGAAGCTCCAGTACTTTGGCCACCTCATGTGAAGAGTTGACTCACTGGAAAAGACTCTGATGCTGGGAGGGATTGGGGGCAGGAGGAGAAGGGGACAACAGAGCATGAGATGGCTGGATGGCATCACCGACTCGATGGACGTGAGTTTGAGTGAATTCTGGGAGTTGGTGATGCACAGTGAGGCCTGGTATGCTGCAATTCATGGGGTTGCAGAGAGTTGGATACAACTGAGCGAGTGAACTGAACTGAACTGAATGTCTCAATTTGATAGCTAGCAATTTCAACTGGTCTACTCGACCATGGAGTATCATCCAGTATATCTTCAGCAGAAAACTTCACGAACCACTTTAGACACATTTGTTCAGTCACAGCACCTTCTTCATACATTGTACAAATCTCTTTTTGGGTTTCAGTTGTGTTTTTACCTTTCCTCAAGTAATAAAAGCATAATATACTGAAAATGTTGCTTTTTTTCTTCTATCTTCAATATTAAAATGGTTTTTAAGATGGTAACAATAACCCTGTATGTGAGACAGCAAAAGAGACACAGATGTATAGAACAGTCTTTGGACTCTGTGGGAGAGAGAGAGGGTGGGATGATTTGGAAGAATGGCATTGAAACATGTATCATATTATATATGAAACAAATCATTAGTCCAGGTTCGATGCATGATACTGTGTGCTTGGAGCTGGTACACTGGGATGACCCAGAGGGATAGTACAGGGAGGGAGGAGGGAGGGGGGTTCAGGATGAGGAACACGTGTATACCTGTGGCGTATTCATGTTGATGTATGGCAAAACCAATGCAATATTGTGAAGTAATTAACCTCCAATTAAAATAAATGAATTTATATTAAAAAATAAAATGGTTACACAAAACATCCATTTTGATAAGTTTTTTAAAAACGTATGCTGATATGACAACTGTCACAATATAATCTAACAAAACTGTCTGAATGAAGCTAAAGGCAACTAAGTGCTATTAGAGCTATCTTAAGGAAAAAAAACAAACGAATCTTTTGGCCAACCTAAAAGTAGCCAGGACCCCTGTCCTATTCTAACTACCTGTGGGTTTTTTTTTTTTCTTTCCTTTTTTTGTTGTTTTTCTGGCTGTGCCAATTAAAATAAATGAATTTATATTAAAAAATAAAATGGTTACACAAAACATCCATTTTGATAAGTTTTTTAAAAACGTATGCTGATATGACAACTGTCACAATATAATCTAACAAAACTGTCTGAATGAAGCTAAAGGCAACTAAGTGCTATTAGAGCTATCTTAAGGAAAAAAAACAAACGAATCTTTTGGCCAACCTAAAAGTAGCCAGGACCCCTGTCCTATTCTAACTACCTGTGGGTTTTTTTTTTTTCTTTCCTTTTTTTGTTGTTTTTCTGGCTGTGCCACTTGGCTTATGGTATCTGAGTTCCCTGACTAGGAGTCCTAACCACTGGAATGCTGAGGAGTTCCCTATTTGTTTCTAATACTGTCATAACCAAGTATGACTTGATATAGTTAGTAACATAAAGACAATGGAGTTAATGGTAAGGCAAGGGCTAGAACTGGGGCCAATGCCTGGAATGGCTGAAGTTTCTATATTAGTCTATAATGACTTAGCCTTTTAAAATTCTTTACTTTTTTTTTGTGAGGGTGGAGGGCTTTAGCTAAAATTATATTTTAAGGGGACTTCCCTCGTGGTCTAGTGGTGAAGATTCCACATTCCCAATGCAGGGGACCCAGGTTCAATCCATGGTCAGGGAACTATATGTATTCCACCACCAAGAGTCCACATGCCATGGTGATGATTCCATGAGCCGCAACTAAGGCCCAGAGCAGCCAAAATAGTGTAGCCTTGGGGCAGGTTCTTCCTTAAGTGATACCAGTTCAGTTCAGTCACTCAGTCGTGTCTGACTCTTTGTGACCCCTTGGACGCAGCACGCCAGGTCTTCCTGTCCATCACCAACTCCTGGAACTTGCTCAAACTCATGTCCATTGAGTTGGTGATGCCATCCAACCATCTCATCCTCTGTCATCCCCTTCTCCTCCCGCCTTCAATCTTTTCCCAGCATCAGAGTCTTTTCGAATGGGTCCTTCCAGTAAGGGACATACAGAACAGTATTCTTGAGCTCTTCTGCAGAACTAAAACCCCCACCAAATGGAAAATGTTAACTACTTGATGAAACATTCTTCACTCCAAAGAGAAAGTTATAGTTCAATAACCTTGAGAACCACAGATCATGGGACCGCCTGAGATCATCTCTATACTGAACAAATGCAAGTCTTGGGAATACCCTGATCCTTATGAGAAACCCCTCCCCATGATTAACTCCTCCCTAAGACTCCCCACAACCCCCACTTCGGTTTGGGACCCACAGTTTTGAAAGCATTAGTCTGCTATGTCCCTCTTTGCCTAGTAAAGTAATAAAGCTATTCTCTCCTATTTCAAGGAAAACTCTTTGTCTCTGAGAGTCAATTTAATGCTGCTACACAGAGGCTGTTTCAGCATCAATATTAACATCCCTCCTCACTTTGAACATTGGTAATCAGTTGACAAATTTGTTGAAGGGATGTAAATATTTAATAGATGATTCAAATAAATACAAGGCTTTTAAGATCCCTTCAGATATTGAATAAATGAAACATAAAAATTATAATAAGTTTCCATAACAGTCACTTGAACAATTAAAAATAAAATTTTCATGTGAAATTCAGATGCTAGCCTACTGACTAGCTATTATATAACCTATGAACATTGCAGAAGTACATAAAACACCATATTTTCCTACAAGGGTATAAAATGAAATTTGACCAATATTAGAAAACACAGAAATGATGCACAATTTAATCTAAAAGTTGGGGCAATATCCTTTATCTGGAGATAATTTAAGATAATCCTTAAAAATAATTTTGGTTTCAGGAAAAGATTTGGTCTGAAAAGGAAAAGCTAATTGCAAGATTGCTTACCTTTTATAGGAAAGGTAAATGGCTCTTTAGTTAAATCAGGGCAATCAACTACAGAGACCTGGACTTCAGCAAAGTTATCCATTAGCCCCTTCTGCAGAACTAATGAAGACAAGAAAAAGGGTTAACATTAGGTAGAAATTTGCCATCACAGATCAAGTCTTCCCCCGATTTTTGTGTGTGTCCTATTTCCAACCTAAACTTGTGTAATTTTTTTTTTTTCTTAAATTTCTGGCTGCACCGCCCAGCATGTGGCATCTTAGTTCCCAGAACAAGGATGGAATTTTTGCTACCTGCAGTGGAAGCAAGGAGCCTTACCCTCTGGAGTGCCAGGAAGTCCCTAAACTTGAGTAATTTAAAAGGAGCCTTGGGGGTCAGCAGTTAAGACCCCATTCTTCTACTGAAGGGGGTGCGCCTGCATGCTATGCTGCCAAAAAAATCATATAAAAAAACAAAAAGAGGGGGAAACAATCTTGTTAATGAACTTATTTAGACACATAATTAGATATACAATTAATCACAAGATATGCATACTAATATACATAAATACTTCCATAAGTACCACTGTAAGCTGTAGTGATTATAAACCACTGAAGATAAACACTGCACTCATTTTCTTTTAGGGAAAGGATTCCAGGAATTGAAATGTAAATATTTAAACTGCTATAAAGTAAGCAATTACATGCAACACCTTCATTAATGTTTACAGGAAAAATGTTTAGCAAAAGAGGACAAGAAAGTATGTGTTATATGACTTCACTTATCTGTATTTCAGACAAAGGTAACTAATCTAAAGTCACAGAAGTCAGAACAATGGTCACTTCCTGGGAAAGCGATATTGACTAAGAAAGTGTGTTGAGTCTTCTGGGATACTGCAAACAGTTTATACCTTTTTTAAAAAATTTTATTATTTGGTCATGCTGGGTGGTATGTGCGATCTTAGTTCCCTGAACAAGGATCTGTGCGCCCCTCCAAAGTCTTTAAAAAAAAAAAAAATTATTTATTTGACTGCAAAGGTCTTAGTTGAGGCATGTTGGATCTACTTATTTTTTAATTGGAATTGCTTTACAATGTTCTGTTGGTTTCTGCCGAACATCAACTTGAATCTGTCATGATTTTATACATACATATATACATATATACATATATATAAAAATATACATATGTATACATATACATATGTATACATATACAATATACATATACATATGTGTATATATATACTGAGGAACCTAGGTTAAAATTTTAAGTCCCCTTTTTGATTAAAACCCCGGAGGCAGGCCATGCCTCACAGGAGATAACTTACTCCTTATCTGGTGACTCAGAGTCTCCTGGTCCTTAACAAAGCCCCATTCTATTAATTCTTAACTGATGACTTATAACCTAGTTTCCTGACCTTGCGAAGAGACCCCCTCTCAAAGATGTATTTACTGTCGGATTTTTCCGGGTAATTGTTTCTTTAAGAACTGGCCAAGCGCTGCAGGGTGGTCAGTCAACTGTTTCGACTTAATTATCTGCAGACCTATCCCACCAATCAGATGTCCTCACCCCACCTACACCTGCCTATGGCCCCCTACCACATTGTTCCCAATATCCTGACCCCTCCCACACCTGCCTGTGATTTTTCGGTATAAAAGTTCCTCACAATTGATATTCGGGGTTCATCTCCTTGCGTGGAGACTGAACCCCGGCGCGTCGGCCTAATAAATCCTCTTGCCTATTGCATCGAATTCAAGTCACTGTGGTCTTTGGAGCGACAGATTCTGAGAAAAGGCCGTGAGGTCTTACAATACATATATACATATATATATATATTCCTTCTCTCTCCTGGCTTCACTTTCTTTTTCTTACCTATTAATAGATCCCTTCCCTCGAATTAATCCTGTGACACTACCTTAAATTCTTGTTCAAATAAGGTGAGATACCTAAAAATACACACAGAAAAACCTAAGCAAGGTTCACTGGCAGTCTGTCATATCAGGAGAGGGGGAAAAAGTAGATTGGGAACATGATTAATGTATCACAGTAGATTATTTAAGAGTACTGCAACTGGTAAAAAGTTAATAAAGCAAAACTGTGTACTCTTTGGGCACCACACACATTTAAATCTTGGATTATCATATTCATTTTCATTCTGTAAAGTTAGTATCTCATCAAGACTATTTGAATGGTGAATTTAGGTTTTTTTGAGAGGCAGAGATTTGGACTCTCATATCTTAGAATGTTTTATTTTTATTTTTTTCCCTTAGGATAATAAAAAAGACTCAGTATAGTATTTACCTCCAACAAGCTCCTCTAGACTTGGTACATGAAAAGAATATTCAGCACAAGCCATCTTCTTTCTTCCTTAGGGGACAAGGCACAACCTTTGAAAGAATAACACAGCTATTGAGGAAAAACTAGTCTGAACCAACTAAGTCCAAGATGGCAAAATATTCAACTTCCAGTAGACCTTGAGCCTCGTTGTAAACCATTAGCATCTAAATGGCACACCCGTAAGCACCATAACCATAGATGGCCAAAAAGTGGGTGCTGGCCCAATTCCTGAAAATCTCTGCCTCAAACAGTTGGAATAATCCTCCCACTTGTTAGCCTATGAAGTTACCCAGCCCATAAATACTAACCATCCTACATTTTGGGACCTCTAGCTTTCTGAGCCGGCCCACACTGTCCGTCTTTCCTCCAAGGCCGTCTTGCTTTTTGAGACAGACGGCATTCTGTTTATGAAATTAGTTCAGTTCAGTTGCTCAGTCGTGTCTGATTCTGCAACCCCATGAACTGCAGCACGCCAAGCTTCCCTGTCCATCACTGAATGTTGACGTTAAGCCAACTTTTTCACTCTCCTCTTTCACTTTCATCAAAAGGCTCTTTAGTTCTTCACTTTCTGCCATAAGGGTGGTGTCATCTGCATATCTGAGGTTATTGGTATTTTTCCCGGCAATCTTGATTCCAGCTTGTCCTTCATCCAGCCCAGCATTTCGCATGATGTATTCTGCATATAAGTTAAATAAGCAGGGTGACAACATACAGCCTTGACGTACTTTCCCGATTTGGAACCGTCTTTTGTTCCATGTCCAGTTCTAACTGTTGCTTCCTGACCTGCATACAGATTTCTCAAGAGGCAGGTCAGGTGGTCTGGTATTCCCATCTCTTGAATAATTTTCCACCATTTGTTGTGATCCACAGTCAAAGGCTTTGGCATAGTCAATAAAACAAAATTAGATGTTTTTCTTGAACTCTTGCTTTTTCAATGATCCAATAGATGTTGGCAATTTGATCTCTGGTTCCTCTGCCTTTTCTAAATCCAGCTTGAACATCTGGAAGTTCACGGTTCATGTACTGTTGAAGCCTCATTTGGAGAATTTTGAGCGTTACTTTGCTAGTGTAGAGTGTGAGATGAGTGCAATTGTGCAGTAGTTTGAACATTCTTTGGCATTGCCTTTCTTTGGGATTGGAATGAAAATTGACCTTTTCCAGTCCTGTGGCCACTGCTGAGTTTTCCAAATTTGCTGGCATATTGAGTGTAGCACTTTCATAGCATCACCTTTTAGGATTTGAAACAGCTCAGTTGGAATTCCATCATCTCCACTAGCTTTGTTTGCAGTGATGCTTCCTAAGGCCCACTTGACTTCGCATTCCAGGATGTCTGGCTCTAGGTGAGTGATCACACCATTGTGGTTATCTGAGTGATGAAGATCTTTTTTGTGCAGTTCTTCTGTGTATTTTTGAAATGTCTTTGTAAATAAATCTATTTCTTATCACTTTGTCTCTCACTGAATACTTTCTTTAGATAAGACCTAAAGACTTGAGCTTCATTAAGTCCTGAGTGTGTGATCTCAAAAGATGGTGGGTTCAAGTCCCAACCTGAGTTGTGAGGTTTCATGAGGATTTACAAGATAAAGCAAGTGTAGATTAATGATCGCAAGAGTTCACAGTGCACCAAGCATGAACATCTAAAGCTCTGGAAATGAAAGAGTTCAGTTATAAGGAAGGCAAAAGGGCATTTAGGTGTCTGTCCTCACAGAAAGGCAACCTCAGCTTTTAGTATTTAATAATCAGAGTGAGAAATGTCCAAGTAACTCTTTTAATACTAACACCTTAAATAGCTGACATTTAAATAGACAAAAGGAATACCAAACCAAGAGGGCACATGATTCATTTTTTCTCCAGTCATGTACCTGGACTGAACATGCAGCTTTCTAACAGTTGGTTTAAGGAAGATAGATGCTGAAGCAAAGGTAGTTAGTTGCTAAGGTTTATGAGTATTTAAGTGGTTGTAGAATAACAGTTGGTTGTAGGATGCTCAGGTACTTCTATAACAGATCATTTACTTGTGTTTTCTATTCTGTATTTGACAATTAGGCTAAAAATTACATGAGTTTCTTACACTATCACTTTTATAAGAGAAAATTTAAATTATTAAGAAATATGAAAATTTCTACAAATGATTAGCTTTTGATATTCAAATCATTTACAAATAAACTTTTTTTTTGGTAAACAACTTCAATGTTCAATTATTCTGATAACTAATGAAGTATAATTTGATTTTTAAAAAATATATGCTAAGTATTTTACAATAATTAGACATTTATGCAGAGATTAGTATATTACCTCAAGTGTACAGGTGATGAGGTGCACAAGCAGACAGAGTTAAATAAAATGTGAGCCAAAAAGCACAAACAAAGTAATACTAGGTGGGTAGAGAAATCCCACTTTAGGCCAATCACAGCAAGAAATAAAGACAAAACTCTTAAGGGTGTTTCTAAGAACACTGTTGGATTTCTCATTAAAATTGTTAATGAATACCTCATTAATCTGAATAATGTCTGACATATCATTACTTACTAAGTGAAAGGTGGTCCTTTGGAAACATTTGAAATACTCTTCCAAATTTTTTTTTTAATTTTCCACAGATTCATAATTTTCTTACAAACTGGGTTTCTAATTTTTACAATACTTTCAAACAATACATCCTTCACAAACATATATTTAAGACCTGACACTTCTTTAGTACTTGATCAAATACCAAAATTTATTACCCTGTTCCTCTGTCCATGGCATTCTCCAGGCAAGAATACTGGAGTGGGTTGCCATTCCCTTCTCAGGGGATCTTCCTGACCCAGGGAAGGAACCTGATCTCTTGCACTGTAGGCAGATTCTTTACTGAGTTACCAGGGAAAGCCCTTTATTTACTTAATATGCATAATTTGGTCTCCCAAATAAAATGTAAACTGTTGATACTGGGCCCCAAACCCTATATCATCATATTTTAATTACCTCAAATATATTCTCTTTTTGGCAGCAACATGCCACTTGCAGAATCTTAGTTCCCTGACCAGGGCATCAAACCTGAGCCCTCAGCAGTGAAAGTGAAGCTTGGAGTCCTAACCACTGGACCTCCAGGGTGGTGGTTAGGTGCGTGCATGCTCAGTCGTGTTTGACTCTTTTGTGACCCTGTGGACTGTAGCTAGGCTCAGTCTGTCCATGGAATTTTCCAGGCTAGAATACTGGAGAGGGTTGCCATTTCCTCCTTCAGAGGAATCTTCCTGACCCAGGGACCAAACCTGAATCTCTGGTGTCTCCTGCATTGGCAAGTGAATTCTTTACCTTTAGTGCCACCTGGGAAGCCTGTGGACCTCCAGGGAATTCCCTGAAATATACTTTCAAATTGAAATGAACTATAATTGTTTAGGAATAAGCCATTTTAACTTTTGAAATAATTTCAGATAGAAAATACATACAAAGAAAGAAAGTGCATACAATCTTGTACACACTTCATGCAAGGGCTTCCCAGGTGGTGCTAGTGGTAAAGAACCTGCCTGTCAATAAATGCAGGAGACACAGGAGACATGAGTTCGATTCCCGGGTTGGGAAGATCCCCTGGAGAAGTGCATGGCAACCCACTCCAGTATTCTTGCCTGGAGAATTCCATGGACAGAGCCTGGCAGGCTATAGTCCATGGGGTCACAAAGAGTTGGACATGACTTAAGTGACTTAGCACACATGAACTAGCCACAGAATCTTAGTTCCCTGACCAGGGAAAGAAGCCAAGCCCCCTACAGTGGAAGCATGGACTCTTAACCACTATACCTCCAGGGAAGTACTATCATCTTATATACATTTAAAACTTGTTTTTCTTTTGTTTTGCAAATTATTTTTCTCTGTATTAATAGGCTCCAGTTTCATCCACCTCATTAGAATTGATTCAAATGTGTTCTTTTCAATAGCCGAGTAATATTCCATTGTGTATATGTACCACAACTTTCTTATCCATTCATCTGCCAATGGATATCTAGGTTGCTTCTATGTCTTAACTATTATAAACAGTGCTACAATGAACACTGGGGTACACGTGAAGTAAGTCAGAAAGAAAAACATCAATACAGTATATTAACACATATACATGGAATTTAGAAAGATGGTAACAACCACCTTATATGTGAGACAGTAAAAGAGACAGATA
This sequence comes from Aepyceros melampus, assembly GCA_006408695.1. Lineage (NCBI taxonomy): Eukaryota > Metazoa > Chordata > Mammalia > Artiodactyla > Bovidae > Aepyceros > Aepyceros melampus. The sequence continues at coordinate 80,211 of SJXQ01012333.1, forward strand.
TAAAGAACAGACTTTTGGACTCTGTGGAGAAGGCAAAGGTGGGATGATTTGAGAGAATAGCACTGAAACATGTATATTATCACGTGTGAAACAGATTACCAGTCCAAGTTCCATGCATGAAACAGGGCACTCAAAGCCAGTGCACTAGGACAACCCTGAGGGATGGGATGGGGAGGGAAAGGGGGGGTGTTCTGGATGAGGGACACATGTATACTCATGGCTGATTCATGTCACTGTGTGGCAAAAACTACCACAACACTGTAAAGTAATTAGCCTCCAATTAAAATAAATAAACTAAGAAAATTGTAAAAGTGCAAAATAATTTTTTTTCTTGCCCATCATTTTTTAACATTGTTTCCTTTTACAATATAGAATATTTATACACATTAACATACATTATACATACTTGGAAACAAGATATAGTGACACTTAAATATTTAACTTTAGCAAATATAGCATTATTAAATTATGAATATATATATATCAGGTGATAGCCAAAACTTTCATTCTCTGTATCCAGGAGCCGTTTACTTGGTAATAATAATTAAAATAAATGGCTACCATACAGAATTAAAAGATTTATTCTAAAATGGGAAGCAAATGTCATTTTATTTTTATTTTATTTATTTTATATATATATATATTTTTTTTTTCTAAAATATTTATTTGGATGAGTTGGGTCTAGTTGCTTACACCCTAATCTTGTCAGGAACCCCACCCTTTTTGAAACTTTGCAGAAGAAGAATTGCAAGACTGCTATAGCCATAACAAGTAACATACTCCTGACTTGACTACACTGTGTGTTAGTCGCTCAATCAGACTCATTGCAACCCCATGACTGTAGGCCACTGGGCTCCTCTGTCCATGGAATTCTCTAGGCAAGAATACTGGAGTGGGTTGCCATTCCCTTCTCCAGGGGATCTTGCATAACCTGTCCCTAATACCCAGGGAGAGGAGCACAGTTCTTGAGGCACTAGCCTACTGTGTTCCCTCTATGCCTGCCAAAGAAAGCAAGCCTCTATTTCCTTCGCCATAACTCTGTCTCCGAGTTTCTGGTTGGCATCAGTGCACAGAGTCAAGATGTTGGCAACAAATTCTTGCTTCCTATTCACATAAATCATTTAAGTCCTGTGAATGTAAAATGCTGCTGGACCCACAATCCAAGAGAGTTCACTGAGAATCAAATTCCCTGGATTCCATGAAGTCGGTAGAATGAGCACGCATCAAGAAGTAAAAGAAATACAGAAGTTTAATCAAGAAGTGGGGTCTTCATTCATGGGGTCTCAAAGAGTCAGACACAACTGAGTGAACTGAACTGAACCATTTAGGGAACTGAGAAAACGAACAACAAAAATCCGCCGCGGTGTCTCCTGTGATCTGTTAATCAACTCCTGGGAGGCTGACCCTTCGTTCTGAGGGAGGATAGGTAACAACACAAGTTCGAAGGTGGAGCGGGGAGCTGGGAGTGGTTGCGTAACAGAGGCTTCCAGTACAAAGGTTACACATTTTGAGTCACGGTCAAGGTACGATCCTCTCACAGTTTAACGGAGAAGCGATTTCTGAAGGCAAAAGCGGACACAACACGACAAAACACACCTGGCCAGAGACACACACTCCAACATCCCCCATAAGACCCGCGGTGACTCTGGACAGTTATAGGAAACCTCAGCAGAGGTGAGGCCACTCGGAACAAGTCAGGAGGAGTCCTGTTTCCTTGCAGTTCACGTGCATTCCACCCGCCTGACCCCACAATTTATTCCCGAAACGTTGGCCTAAACGTCCTGGGCTATTCCACTTACCTAGTCGGTTAGACAAGCCTACATCAGACGCCTGCTCTTACCTCACTCAACTCCGCCTCTCCAGGGTGAGGGCGTCGAAGGCTCCGCCCACTGGAATCGGACCTCCCCTCGCGGGGTTAAACATGGCGCCCGCGTCGCACCACCTCCCAGCTCTCCCGTTCATCCCGGAGTCCAGTTGTTATCGCGAGACTTCCGCCCCACTATTAGCTTGGGCGCGGGGCGCGGACAGTCTTTCCTCCCGCGCGGCGGCGGCGGTTGTCTGCAGTCTGCCTTTCGGAGTGCTGTGGTCGGTAGGTTGCTGTCCGCAGCAGAGGCCCGTGCCGAGCTGGCGCAGTTTGGTACACGCCATCTGTCTCTGGAGGGGTCGGAAAAAGGACACGGGCCTTGGAGGCGGCGGAGGGGTCGCCCTTGTGGCTTTTCCCGGGCCCCGTGGGGCGAGGCGGGGTGGGGTCCAGCCGCGGGAGTCGAGCCCTGATGGCGGAGGGCACGCAGTGGTTTTGGACTGCGGGCCTAGGGCTGCGCTGCGACCGTTGCCCGAGCGGGGCCGTTAAGTGGAGGTTAAAATGGAGCATTAAGCAATGCTTATTCTGTAAATGGCGGTTGAGTGCGAGGTAGCCGTTGCTGACGCCATCCTCGCCCGACGAGGGTGCCTCCTGGAGACGCTTGCCCCAGGATCGCGCGAGACGCTGAGGGCGAGTTGTTCGCGGCCGCGTGGTCTGGTCAGCAGAGTCCCCGACTAGGAAGTAGCACTTCCACAGGATTGCTTTCCAGATTCCGGAAAAGATTGTGTTAATTTTAGTTTTGATAATACGATCAGGTATTCCATCGCTGCCATTGGATCCACTTAAGAATCTGCTTACAAAGCCGGAGACCCGGATTCAAAACCAACTGGGTTGGGAAGATCTCCTGGAGAAGGAAATGGCAACCCCTCCAGTATTCTTGCCTGGAAAATCCATGGATGGAGGAGCCTGGGAGGCTACAGTCCATGGGGTCGCAAAGAGTCGGACACTATTGAGCGACTTCATGACTTAAGATTTTGCAAAGCTTGAGATCTTTGTGACCTATTTATTGTCTTACTGTATTTGAAATATGTCGCTCTTAAAATGCTAAAAACGAAGAACAGTGGGAGAATGATGGCATCCTCTATAAGGGAGGTTGAGAAGTAAAAGACATTATCTTTTAAAGATTTTTGCCCAAAATACTGTATGCGAGGAAGTGAAAAGACAACGGGCATTATCTGCAAGCCTTTTATTGAGAATCTGAAGAATTTAGAACTTTTAATACCCTAATAGTAAATCCCAGACCAGGAGTTTGGATTGAGGTAGTAAGACCCAATGATTATTTTTCCTGCTATACTGGGCCACACATAGTAGTTAACTTCTGCTGTTGAACACTGATACTCTTCATTGTACATTACTATGGCTAAGGGTTAAAATTACATTTTTTCCTGTTGGGAAAGTTCCTTGATACCGTTGGAAATTACCTACTCTTCTGTAATCTTATTCCATTGGACAGATGAAGGAGGCAAAACTGAAGCAGAACCCGTGAATCAAATCTCTAGATTTTAGAATTGATTTGAATTTACAGTTACTACCAGAAAAATTAAAGGCTTTGTAAGTGATATGGCTTTAATTTACATATTTACATCTCACAGCTACATCAAAATTTGCATTACTCTGATTACTAATTGTTGGCATTAATCTGTTCAGGGAAACTACACCACATTTACCGGATTTTGTATGGTCAGAAATTTATTGAAAGCAAAAGATAATTTGAGAGGGACTTGGATCAAGAATGGATTCTCTTAACTATACAACGGCATCTGATTTAGCTGTGGAAACTGAGAATCAAAGGTAAGTGCCTTAAAAAAAAAAGATTTTTCCTGGATAAGAGACTGGATGGTAATATTTACAGTATTTGAATTACTGGGAGGGCATAAATCATTGTCAGAATGAGTGGTGATAAATGTAATTTTCAAGAATTGGAACAGAAAAGGAAAACTTGGTTTGGACAGGCCTTTGAAGTTTTTGAACTAAGAAGATGGGTACTAGTCTTGCTTTAAAATCAATTTGTTCTTATTTCATGTTAGCAAGGATGTTGGCTTATGTATTACAATGAAAGGTAGTCTAAATCATTGATCTCACTGGGAAATCCCATGAGCATTTCTAGTATATTCACATCAGATACCTCTCTACTAAGATACTCTTGTTTAATTTAGAGGAGGCTTTGTCCTATTTCGTTTAGGATCTAGCAGTGAACAGGATGCCTTTATGAAACTTACATAAAGGAAGATCACCATGGCAGTGGCATTATGGCCCACTTCAGCAGTTTGTTAGTACTGAGCCCATCTTTTAAGAAATTATTCTGCATGTTTTCCTGCTTGAATTTTAAAACCACATATTACTGGTAATAAACATTCAGTAATTTGAGAGGGTGCAATTAATCTTTCCCTGTTTTCTAGTGACAACTCTTCCTCTGGTAGCAGCTTATTTAAAACCCAGTGTGTTCCTGTCCCACCTAAACGGAGGCAAAGAAACACTATTAGAAAATTCGTTCACATACCCAAAAGTACTCAGAAAACAGAGTCATCTAGTGACTCATCTATTGAGCCAAGACCACTGACTTTAAAGGCTATTTTTGAAAGATTCAAAAATAAGAAACGTAAACGTAAAAAGAAGAAATACAAGCCAACAGGAAGATCAGCGGGAAGACCAAAAGGAAGGAGAACCACTAAATACTCAAAAATTACTGAGAAACAATTTAAAGACAAAAGACCTGGTTTCCCATTTTTAGAATCAGAAAATGGAAGAGAACCATTACCTTGGAGAAAAATTTTAACCTTTGAGGTGAGTCATTATTTATATATGGTCATACACAGCTTAAATGTGTGAAATGAGTTTTTGGTCACTTTTAGAATTTAGGTAACACTTGGAACATGCAATTTACAACTTTGATAATACTTTATCCTGACTTCAGTTCAGTTCAGTCGCTCAGTCGTGTCCGACTCTTTGCGACCCCATGAATCACAGCACGGGTTGCACAGAGTCGCACAACTGAAGCGACTTAGCAGCAGCAGCATAATTTGTAGTCACTTGTTCTAAAATCTGATTTATTGGAAAGGATTAGTAATTATTAACCTTTTATGTTTAAGTGACTAAAACAGACCTTTCAATTTGCATTAAAAAAAACTTTAGAAGCATCTAAATCATATACAAGATTAGTGCTTGTTTCTCTTGGTGTACCAACTTTGATAACTCGTTCTGTAGAACAGTGAATTCTTTTTGTAAGCAGTGTTTGATAGAGGTGATCGCCATATGGCAGAGGTAGAGCTTCCTTGTTATTTTAGAACATAAGCATCTATCTGCTAAGCTGTGGCAGAAAAAATTTTTTTCCAAGTCCATAACTTACAACAGGATGTTCTGGTATATATATATATAGCAAGCAGTGGCAAGAGGATTTTTTAACTACCTTGAAAAACTGAAGTATGAATACTACCTCAAGGAATCCTTGAAAGAGATGAATGTTGCTGAAGATTTAGAAAAAGACGACCTTGATAGTCGAAGATACAGATACTTGGATGATGATGGATCTCTCTCTCCTATTGAAGAGTCAGCGTAAGTTCAGACATTGGAACAATTTTGAACATTGTTATGCTTTTAAATTTTAATATTGCTCCATATTATAGTATCAGTTTGTTTAGATTTTGATTTAATAGTTTTAATGTTTAAAATTCATATTAAATGTTCAGTCACTTAGTCATGTCTGACTCTTTGGGACTCCATGGACTGCAGCATGCCAAGCTTCCCTGTCCGTCACCAGCTCCCACAGCTTGCTCAAACTCATATCTATCCAGTCGATGCCATCTAACCATCTCATCCTCTGTTGTCCCCTTCTCCTGCCTTCAGTCTTTCTCAATCAGCATTGTCCAAGGAGTTGGTTCTTTACATCAAGTGGCCAAAGTATTGGAGTTTCAGCTTGAGCATCATTCCTTCCAGGAATATTTAGGGCTGATCTCCTTCAGGATTGACTGGTTGGATCTCCTTGCAGTCCAAGGGACTCTGAAGAGTCTTCTCCAACACCACAGTTCAAAACCATCATTTCTTCAGCGCTCAGCTTTCTTTATGGTCCAACACTCACATCCATACATAACTGTTGGAAAAACCATAGCTTTGACTAGACTGACCTTTATTGACAAAGTAACATCTCTGCTTTTTAATATGCTCTCTAGGTTGGTCATGGCTTTTCTTCCAAGGAGCAAGCATCTATTAATTTCCTGGCTGCAGTCACCATCTGCAGTGATGAGAGAATAAAAGTCTGTCACTTGTTTCCATGTTTCCTCATCTATTTGCCATGAAGTGATGGGACCAGATGCCATGATCTTCGTTTTCTGAATGTTGAGCTTTAAGCCAACTTTTTCACTCTCCTCTTTCACTTTCAAGAGACTTTGTAGTTCCTCTTCACTTTCTGCCATAAGGGTGGTGTCATCTGCATATCTGAGGTTATTGATATTTCTCCTTGCAATCTTGATTCCAGCTTATGCTTCATCGAGCCTGGCATTTCTCATGATGTACTCTGCATATAAGTTTAAATAAGCAGGGTGACAGTATACAGCTTTGAGGCACTCCTTTCCCAATTTGGAACCAGTCTTGTTCCATGTCCAGTTCTAACTGTTGCTTCAGTTAGACCTGCATACAGATTTCTCAGGAGAAATTCTTTAAAGGATTAAATGTTACTTAATATTAAATAAGTATTCATACTTAATATTTAATAGTGATAATCAACTGGTATTTCTGGTTCAGTTGTATATCATAACAGTATGTTATGAATTTATTGTCAACTGAGTGATAAAGTTTTTAATATTACAGAGCAGAGGAGGAGATTGCAGCAAACCTTGAAAATGATGAATGTGATATTAAGTTGGTGGTAAGTGACATATTCCATTTCGTTTTGGGTGTAGTGTTACTGCCTAATTTTAGAAAGTCTCAATGCCCTTAGTGCAAGAAATGTGCAGATAAAATGAGAATTTTATAGATAACTGAGAACATCAATTAGCAGTACTATGTCAGTAAGTGTCAGTAGAATTGTGTGTTTTAATGTAATTTTCAGGTTATTTTAAGTAACCTAGTTGTATATAATTACTAGTGCAGTAAAATTGGTCATATGTCTTACCAATACTTCTTATGCAGGAGAATAGTTATTTCATAATAAGTTCTGAATTTCCAAAGAAGAAGAATGTGTATTTGGATCAAGAGGAATATACTGAAGAAACTGCTTTGCTTAAAAAGAGAACATCAAAATCTTAACACTGGACAGAGGACAAAATGGCCTGAAGAGAGATAGGATTATAAATACCAGACAAGGTAAACAGAATAAAAGTGAAGATAAGTGTCCATATATATGCCAGCCTTAGAAAAAAACGACTCTGTAAGAAAATAAAGAATACTTAAAACAGATTTGTGAAACTCTTGGAGTAGTAATTATAAGAAAAATTATGTAGAAAAAATTGAGGCTGTTACTGCAGAGATTGACTTGACAAATAATAAACAAAAGTCCTACTGTTTTTGCCTATGATGGTTTATTTCTAGGTAAGAGAACTTAAAGGTACCATTTGAGCACTGAATCAAATAACAGATTGTAATCTTGAAAAGTGTGCATAAACAATGATTTTTTTTTTACCTACCCTCAGAGTACCTACAACTTCCTGTTTTTGTTAGACAAGTGTGAAATGCTTAGTACTGTAATAACTTAATTTTCTCTTCCTAATTACCTGTATTTCAAATATCATTTTCATCACCACTGTATATAATGCATTTTACAGTAGCACTTGTGTTTGTTTTTGTTTAATTTGTGGACAAAGACTTACAAACAAGTGCAAAAGTAAATCCTCTTTTGCAACCCACAACTCATTGTTCAGTATGAGTTTTGATACAGATAAGAAGGAACATGATCCATAAAATGGGTGTGTATTGATGAGCATGAAAATTGCTTCCAGGGCTATAAAGTTACATAAGCTTCTAAATTACCAGCTGTATTGATCCAGTACTTTCATGTTGACATAAAAACAAAGATGGGCTTCTTTTTTTAGGCATTTATCTTCGGAATAGAGTTTCTGGATTTTGCAAAGATGTGTCTAATGCTTTAGGTGAGTTTGGTTCAGATATCTGTAAATATGATAGAACTTCTCCAGAAGTTTAATTTTTGAAAGGCATTTTTGCCAGCTTTAAATTTCTATTCATCATGTAATTTCAGAAAATGAATCTCAGGATTGGCATGTTTTATAGTGACATTGTGCCAGGATTTGCTTTCAGGAAAGGGTCCCAGAACTATAAGCTACCAGAATCTTGGATATTCTCTCTTCAAGCATATGAATTTTTAATCTCCTAACACTCCCTATACAATTTATCTTTAAAATTTTATTGAAGTATAGCTGATGTACAATGCTAATTTCTGCTGTACAAAGTGACTCAGTTATGTAATTTTTCTCTTAATGATCTATCACAGAATATTAATTCCCTGTGCTATATAGTAAGCTCTTGTTTAATCTTAAGAATTTGTATCTGCTAATCCAACATTCCCAGTCCATGGTTCTCCCACACCCCCCCTCCTGTCCAACCACAATTTTGTATCTGTGTTCATTTGTGTGGTAGTTTAGATTCCACATAGAAGGGATACCTATTTCTGACTTAGTTTGCTTTGTATGTTGCTGGGTCCATCCATGTTGCTGCAAATGGCATCATTTTCATATTAATGGCTGAGTTATATACACACTCCTCCCACACATCTTTATCAGTTCATCTCTCAGTGGACATTTATGTTGGTTCCGTATCTTGGAACAGTGCTGTGGTGAACACAGGTGCATGTATCCTTTCCAGCCATGTTTTTCTTTGCGTGGGATTGCTCATCATACGGTAGCTCTACTGTTTTCTGTAGTGGCAGTACCAATCTGCACTCCCACCAACAATGTAAGAGAAGGTTCCTTTTTTTCTTCTCCAACATCCTGTCTGGCATTTATTATTTGTAGACTTTTAAACGATGGCCATTCTCACCAATGTGAGATGGTCTTGATTATAGTTCTGATTTGCATTTCTCTAATAGTGATGTTGAGCATAGAACCCACACCCCCTACAGCAGAAGTGCTGAGTCTTGACCAGTAAATCACCAGGGAAGTCCCACTATCTTTTGAGGGATGCATATACTAAAATGAAGTAGAAAATTTAATTGTAATGCTAGAAATGACTACACAGGATACATAATTTCATAAATCTGAATGATATACAAATGCCAAATTTGTCCTCCGTGATCCCCAAATGGTCAGAACATCAGGCATATTAACATTTTTCTGTATTTTCATAATTGTTATCAATGAGAAAATATTTTATATTTTAGTTCTCAATTTAAAGCCAAAGCTTCATTTAGTTTTGTAGTAATCTGGGCACTGCACAGGTTAAACACATTGTAGTAATGAAGTTGTTAATAATCAAGCTTAAATTTACATACGTAATTTTTTTGTTCAGCTGTAATAGCTACTTGGTACTTTATACTAGCTTTCCTAAGCATTGATTTACAAATCCATGTCATGTGATTAATTCATAGTATGATTTCTTTACATTACTTAATTTAAAATTAATTAAACGATGATTAAGCAACAGTTGAGGTCTATCCCGATGGGGCTTTTTCTATAAACCTACATCGTTGGAAACGCCTCATACAGTAACTCTGTAGTTTCCTTTACTCATAGAACTACCTGTTAGATCTGTGGGAAAGAACTACAAGACATAGCTGCCAATTAAACTATGAGAAACCTAACAGTTTTTTTAAAATCTTAGGTATTGGCATATCCCAATGATCTCTGTCAAGTTTTAGGGTGTGATAACTTAGGTAAGTTTTAGTTAGTGACTATAATTTGGAGGGGGGCTTACCATTCCAGTTCAGATGATGAATTTAATGTTCAACTGCTGAATGATACAGATATGAACTACAACTCAATTCTGATAGAGCTGAGTATAACAAAATGTTTAAATAAGCATATATTTAGGTTTTTGTTTTTTAATCATGAGTAATCCATATTTTATTTGGTATCTGAGGAATTAATGATTTGAACTTGGTAAGTTTTTAGAGGTAAGTAGAATATTTGATTTCTATTCAAATAGGATTCAGAAGTTCTGAAGACAATGAAATTTTGAGTATGGCATTCCATTACTGTTGTGACTGCTAGTTATTTATGTGTAAAACAGAATTAGCAAGATTTTGGCCAAAAATTTGCTGTAATATTTGTACTTACAGAATTGGATTAAAAAAAATGAAGACACAGCATATGTAGGGCATGGAAATGCCCTGGTCCCTTGCATACTTTATTAAACTAACATGTAAATATCAAGTATGATTGGATAGTTTCCTATGTGAAAGTTTTATAGGTATGGAGAGGGTAAAAAAGTAACAACTAAGTTTATAATTTAAGAGTTAATGTAGTTGTTGCCTTGCTGGAATGACAAATAGGAAAAAATTATCTCACGTGTTACAAAAATTTGAGAGGTGTGTGTGAAAGTAAATTTCTCAGATAGTATCATTACAGAGTGAGGTTGGGGAGGTTCCAGTTCAATCATAACTGCACTGCATGGTATCTGCATTCAGCAGTTTGTTCCTGCTGGCTGTTCAAAAGACAGTGCGATATAAATTCAGTATCTGGCATCGTTGGTTTTTTTGCTTTGTGCATGTTAGACCTGGTATTTCTACTGATACAGTATCCTTTTAGTTTCTTATACTGTTCAGTTTGACATAATCTTCAATAGTAACTAATACTTTTTTTTTCTCCTACGGTTGTCATTAAGAACTAGACAGATCTCATCTCCTGACCCTAAACAGGTATTTTGCTTTTTACTTTCCGTTGCTTTCAGCAGCTTGCTTTTACTGACAGCAAGCTTAGCAAAGTGGAACTTCTATACAGGTGCTGCTGCTAAGTCGCTTCAGTCATGTCCAACTGTGCGACCACATAGAAGCAGCCCACGGGGTCGTCCCCCCTCCCCCCCCGCAAGAACACTGGAGTGGGTTGCCATTTCCTTCTCCAATGCATGAAAATGAAAAGTGTGCTCAGTTGTTTCCAACTCTAGCAACCCCATGGACTGTAGCCTATCAGCCTTCTCCGTCCATGGGATTTTCCAGGCAAGAGTACTAGAGCTGTACAGGTGCAGAAGCAGCCTTTTGCACATTCTCTTAAGCTTGGGAAATTTACTTATAAAGCCTCATTCTACTGAAAATGGGCACTTGTTCATGGTGTCCATAAAACTGTTAATGCGGCTACATTGAGAACACAGGTTTTGCTTCCATCACTGTAGTTTTATTGCAGTGGTGACAATGAGACCTGTAACATGGTTTTTTTTTGGGGGGGGGGTGCTAGGCTCATGAGTAAAACTTGGATATAATATGGCTTTTCAATATTAGGTAAGATGAAGGAATAAACACCAATGTACTTGCTATATTTCACTTCTAGGATCCTATAGTAAACTGCTTGAGGAAATTGGATCTTGAAGATTACAGGTAAGATTTTCATTTTTCTCCCCTTGTATTTAATGAAAAAAACTAGACGTTAAACAGCCCATTGGTGTTTGAAAAGTGATGTTATGATGATGGGCAAATTGTTCAACTGCTCTGAATGGGCTGAGTGAAAATAGCCTTTCTGAACGTCCATGTTAAACTATATGAATGAAAATGGAACTGAATCAGTCTCAGTTATTGTTAAAATCCTTTTCTGTAGGTGGCAAACTTTGAAGTGAACTCCATTGAAGATGTAAGAGGCCCAACTAAAACAACTGTGGCAAGTCATTTGTTCTATGTCAGGTTTTCATGGTCATTACCAAGGCTTTTAGAATGCAGTTTCTCATTTGCTGTGGACATGACCGTAAAACAAATCCCAACTAGGTTTTTCTTCCTGCTACTTTGTTAGCATTCAGCCTGTTGGGAACATTTTATTAGCTTTAATTAACAACTTGTGAAGGTCAGCACTGTTCTAGTATAAATAGAACACAACCATTTTTCTAATTAGGTTTTATAATACCCAGACATTGCTAGTCTATGCCTAGATTTCTGGAGTTGTTTTCTAGTGTTTATTACTGGGGAAGCTGGCTTCAGACTTTACATGAGCATCTCTGAAAATGAAACCTTCAATATTTCTGTTATACAGGCATCACAGCTGTGGATTGAGCAGAACTTTTTGAAAGGTATGTACACGTTGGAGGAGAAAATTTTTGTAGGTCATTTCAAAGAGGGCTGATGGGACCAAATCCTGGAGCCCTTAACGCTGTGACCAAAGATTGAATTCTCCATTGGATATAATAGTCACTCAATAGTGCTATGTTTTCCTGATGGAGATACAAGCTACTCATATCCATGACTGGTGTTGTGGGAAAGTGTAAATGTCTTCCAGATTTAACCAGTGTCTACTCTTCTTCAGGGCTACCTTGAAGATGACAACTATGGAGGAGCTATGGTGACTGGCAGTGGAAAGAATCAGGACGTGTGAAAATCCTTAAAAATTTATTGACTTAAATAACTTTGCCTATGTTATGAATAAAAAGAAACCTTTGTGTAGAAAGTCAGCATGTATTTCTGGCTCAAAGCTTCTCTAATGTTTTCTGTGGAGGAAATAATATCAGTTATTATTAATATCAGGCTCTGATGTGCTTTAGACATGAAAAGTTGGGGGGATGCTGCTTAATTACCTTATGAAATTCTTTTGTCCTTGCTCTGTTTGGGGCATGTGCATCTTGATTTGCTTTCTCTTCCTTTTGCTTTTTCATTTCAGCTAATTGGAAGTATAATCTGTAAGAAATTTGTATGGAATTAAAGACACACTTCAGATACATGTATAGTCAGACTATGCAACCCCATGAGCTGTAGCCATGGGATTTCCCATGAAGTGGGTTGCCCTTCCTTTGCCTATCAAATATATATATATCCATATACATACCCTAGTGCTCTTTTGTGTGTATGGGGTTGTGCAGTCTTTATATCTTCAGGGAGAGACACCCTGACTTTACTCATACCCTTTAGGTGACTCACAAAGGAACCTGAGTGGAGAACAAGCCACTGAGTAAAATACGTAATGCCACTGAGTAAAACCACTAAGTTAATACACAATTCTCCTTGATAAGAACCTGTAGTTTTCTCCGTTATTGTTTTGGTTTGAGAATTTCCAGAGGCATGAACTTTGTCCTTTATCTCTTTATGTCTCTGTGAGGATCTCTCTATAAATGCCTTTTTTCTTTTTATGAATGCTTCTTGTAAGCTCTCTGGTGCAGCTGTACACCTTGAAAAGGTTTCTGTTTAAAAAAAGTATTTTTTTAAAAGTATGTCAGCAGTACACAAATTTAAGTTCTCATAAATGGGTGTTGGTTCACCAATCTGATGCACATACCTGCAGACACAGTTGGTTTCTCCAGTGGATGTTCTGACACAGCTGGATAATCTGAGTTTTCTGTTTCTGACAGAAGAGGCAGAAATTCACTCACCTAATAGAAAGTCATAGAAGATTTTACCACTTCAGAGAAGACTTTTACAGACTTAACTGTAGTTCTTTTGGAACTGCCTTTCTAGAAAATTCAGTCCTAAAGTTATTCTGAGTTAACCACAGCAGATGACCTTCAAAAATTGAAAGTATGAGTCAAGCAAGAACTGAAAAATGTAAAGGAAAACTTACAAAGCAATAGAACTTAATTTAGTTATCCAGCCACTAACTAACTCACATGGACCACAGCCTTGTGAGGATGAAAGGGTCAATGAAACTGTCCAAGACAGGTCCTGGTGGAGAGTTCTGAGGAAACGTGAGAACCCCATAAACAGTATGAAAAGACAATACAACACTGAAAGATGGAACTCCTCAGGTCAGCAAAAGAGATGGAGCCAAGGTGAAAACAAAGTAGGATGTGGCTAGTGATGCTCCAATGCTGTAAAGAACAATACTGTAGAGGAACCTGTAATGTTAGGTCCATGAATCAAAATAAATTCAAAGTGGTCAAACAGATGGCAGGAGTGAACATCAACATTTTAGGAATCTAAATGGATTAAAATGGACTGGAATGGGCGAATTCAACTTAGATGACCATTATGTCTCTAAGAGTCTGAAATGCAGCTTTGGGTGCAGTCTCAAACCAAGGTGATCTCTACTTGTTTCCAAAGCAAACCACTGACTATCACAGTAATCCAAGTCTATGCCCCAAACAGCAACAGCAAAGAAGCTGAAGTTGAACAGTTCTATGACTTATAAGACCTTCTAGAACTAACACCCCAAAAAGATGTCCTTTTCATCATAGGGGACTGGAATGCAAAAGTAGGAAGTCAAGAGATACGTGGAGTAATGGGCAAGTTTCATTTTGGACTACCAAATGAAGTGGGGCAAAGTTTTGATAAGAGTACATAGGAAACTTCCCTCATAGCTACTGCAATGCAGGAGACCTGGGTTCAATTCTTGGGAAGATCCCCTAGAAAAGGAAATGGCAACTCATTCCAGTTCTTGCCTGGAGAATCCCATGGAGGAGCCTGGTAGGCTACAGTCCACGGGGTCAGACACTACTGAGTGACTTCACTTTCTTAGTAACTAAACCACCACTACCACAGCAAACACACTCTTCCAACTCTAACCCTACACAGGAGATGACTCTACACATGGACATCACCAGATGGTCAATACCAAAATCAGATTCATGATATTCTTTACAGGCGAAGATGGAGCAGCTCTATACAGTCAGCAAAAACAAAGACGAGCTGACTGTGGCTCAGATCATGAACTCAGTGCCAAAATCAGACTTAAATTGAAAGAAGTAGGAAAAATTACTAGAAACCACTAAATCAAATCCTTAACAATTATACAGTGGAAGTGACAAATCAATTCAAGAGATGAGATCCGACAGAGTGCCTAAAAAACTATAGGACACTGCACGGGAGGCAGTGATCAAGACCATCCCGAAGAAAAATGCAAAAAAGCAAAATGGCTGTCTGAGGGGCCTTACAGAGGTAGCTGAGAAGAAAAGGGAAAGGCAAAGGAGAAAAGGAAAGATACACTCATCTGAATGCAGAGTTCCAAAGAATAGCAAGGAGAGAGAAAGCCTTCCTAACAGATCAAAGAAACAGATGAAACCAATAAAATGGAAAAGACCAGAGATCTCTTCAAGAAAATTACAGATACCAAGGGAACATTTCAGCAAAGATGGGCACAATAGAGGACAGAAACGGTATGGACCTAATAGAAGATACTAAGAAAAGGTGGCAAGGATGTAAAAGAACTGTACGAAATAGACCTTCATGATCCAGATAACCACAATAATGTGATCATTCACCTACAGCCAACCATCCTGGAGTGCTAAGTCAAGTGGGCCATAGGAAGCATCACAAACAAAGCTAGTGGAGGTGACGGAATTCCAGGTTGAGCTATTTCAAATCCTAAAAGATGATGCTGTTAAAGTGCTGCACTCAAGAGCCCAGCAAATTTGGGAAACCCAGCAGTGGACACAGGACTGGAAATGCTCAATTTTCATTCCAATCCCAAAGAAAGGCAATGCCAAAGAATGTTCAAACTACAGCACAATTGCACTCATCTCATGCTAGCAAAGTAATGCTCAAAATTCTCCAAGCAAGGCTTCAACAGTACATGAACAGAGAACTTCCAGATATTTAACCTGGATTCAGAAAAGGCAGAGGAGCCAAAGGTCAAACTGCCACCATCCACTGGAGAAGGAAATGGCAACCGACTCCAGTATTCTTGCCTGGAAAATCCCATGGACAGAGGAGCCTGACAGGCTACAATTCATGGAGTTGCAAAGAATCGGACACGACTGAGCAACTTCACTTCATTGGATCATAGAAAAAACAAGAGCTCCAGAAAAATATCTGCTTTATTGACTATGCCAAAGCTTTTGATTATGTGGATCACAACAAACTTGTGTAAAACTCTTCAAGAGATGGGAATACCACACCACCTAATCTGCCTCCTGAGAATCAAGTTAGAACTGGACATGGAACAATGGACTGGTTCCAAGTTGGGAAAGGAGTACGTCAAGGCTGTATATTGTTACCCTGCTTATTTAATTTATACGCAGAGTACATCATGTGAAATGCCAGTCTAGATGAAGCACAAGCTGAAATCAAGGACTGCCAGGAGAAATATCAGTAACTTCAGATGTGCAGATGACATCACCTTTATGGCAGAAAGTGAAGAAGATATGAGAGCTTCTTGATGAAGGTGAAAGAGGAGAGTGAAAAAGCTGTTTTAAAACTCAACATTCAAAAAACAAAAGATCATGGCAATCCAGTCCTATCACTTAATGGGAAATAGATGGGGAAACAATGGAAACAGACTTTTATTTTCTTGGGCTCCAAAATCCCTGTGAATGGTAACTGCAGCCATGAAATTAAAAGACGCTTGCTCCTTGGAAGAAAAGCTATGACCAACCTAGACAGCATATTAAAAAGCAGAGACATTATCTTGCCGACAAAGGTCCATCTCGTCAAGGCTATGGTTTTTTCCATTAATGTATGGATGTGAGAGTTGGACTACAAAGAAAGCTGATTTTGTACTGTCGTGTTGGAGAAGACTCTTGAGAATCCCCTTGGACTGCAAGGAGATCCAACCAGTCCATCCTAAAGGAAACCAGTCCTGAATATTCATTGGAAGGACTGATGCTGAAGCTCCACTACTTTGGCCACCTGATGCAAAGAACCAACTCACTGGAAAAGACTGATGCTGGGGAAGACTGAAGGCTGGACAACGGGATGACAGAGGACAAGTTAGTTTTATGGCATCACCAACTCAATGGGCATGAGTTTGAGCAAGCTCCAGGAGTTGGTGATGGACAAGGAATCCTGGCATGTGCAGTCCTTGGGGTCACAAAGTCAGATATGACTGAGTGACTACACTTAGTAGCACTTTGTTAGCACTGTTCTGTACCATGTGATTCCCTGACAGCCCAGCTGGTGAAGAGTCTGCCTGTGATGCAGGAGACCCTGGCTCCATTCCTGGGTTAGGAGGTTCACGTGGAGTTGGGGTGGGCTACCCACTCCAGTATTCTTGCCTGGACAGAAGAGTCTGTCCTCAAAGACAGAGCAGCCTGGTGGGAGTTGCTCAGAGGCAGACATGACTGAAGGACTAAGCACCAGCAGCAGTAACCCTATCAGCTTACCCACAGTCAGTTTTGTACTATGAGCACATTCATACACTGATACTGTAAGAAGAAATGACATGTACAAAGAAAGTAAAAATACCCTTACCCCCTAAATTTCAACGATGGGTTGCTATATAATTGAGGTTTATTAATGAAAGCTGTGAAATTTACCTGAAAACAGCTCTTTGCCTCATTTCCTCTCTTTTCTTCTAGGGTTAAGTTTGCAAAATCCATTTCAGCAATACTGATATCACTGGTGCTTGTCAATGTAAGTTCTGGTTCTTCCATTATACCATGGCCAGATTCTGTTTCCTGTGTAACAAAAGGGAAACCACACTCAGAAGGGAAAAAATAATATATGTTATGGAGGAAGAACAGGTTGTTCAACTATTGACACCAGAGAAGATCTACTCTGTTCATTATAAATCCAAACGCTTACAGGACTAGGCAGGGGCTGTACAGAATCAGAGTGTATCCTATCTAAATGGAGCAGTGGCTGCCTACTGGGCTGCAGCCAAATGTAGGTCACTGCTGCCAGAGCATCCTTTGTAAGAGAACAACCTTTAAATACTTAACAATACAAGAAAATCCAAAAGGTGACCAAAACACCTTATTTTCTGCTTACCCGTGGCAGGACAAACAGTACTAGAAGGTAAAAGTTATGTTCAGGTGACTGCTGAAGCATACCATTTTTCAAGTAAGGTGGAGAAGAGAAATGTAAATTGGAAAGACAGATATATAAAACTCGGAGGTCAAGTTAAAAAATTTGTCATTTCTGCATTTCATTGGAGATTTCCAATGATTATGAGACTACCTCAGATAGGAATGTGAACAAGTAGCTTTGTTGCATGTCCTGCAATTTTGTTTTCAAAGTCTTTCCTGAAAATGTATTCAAGTATACAGCACAGATTTCACTTACCCAGACTGGAATAGATCTCTGTAATGAAGATGATCCAGAATTTACAAAGAGCTCTGATTGTCCAAATTGAGATGGGTTTCCTACGATTGTTGGAATTCCTGCCATAGTTGAATCTTGAAGACATTCTTCATTCTGAATAGTGAGTGAATATGGTATTTCAATTGAAGTTCCCATCTCTACTGTCCTTACAATAAATGAGAGTCAATTTCCTCTATGTGTGGATTTAAATCACAGGTTTCTTTTTTATCATCAGTGAGTCCTTGACCTTGTAACACTGTATCAAGTCTTTCTGATAGTTTTTCAAAGCCCAGTCTTTCTTTTCTGCCTTCTGGTTGGTCTTTTATTGACCAGTCACTAGAGGTAGAACCACATGTAGTGCTATGCTGTAGATTTAATTGATGAAATACATTAGCCTCACCAGATGAACTGAAGATCGAACTTTGCAAATTTCCTACTGAGAGCTGGAAATGAACACTTTTTTGCTTGTTTTGTAAGAGTTCGTTTTGTTCAGAGGAACAGTTCTGATTTTCCACATCTTGGGAAGAAGCTCTCGCTTCAATGCTAAAAATGCTTGGTAGATCGGCATGCTGGCTCCCTTCCTGTGAAGAATATTCTGGTCGAAGTTGTCGAAAAGATTGTTCAGACCCTGTAAGAGATCAGTTGATCATAATTAGGTGTTGTAAAACTTGGATATAGTCTCTAACAAGTTCTGAGAAAATTATAAATAAAGCCAGGTTACTTATAAAAGTTCAGGAACAAAAACTGATGTACACAAACAAGAACAGGAAGCTAAAGGATGGTCACAGTGATTTTCAAATAATTACTGCTCACACCATGTATTTTCTTCCATAATATTTAATAAAGGAAATATAGCTATTAGACACAATGAGGACTTTCCCTCCCATAACAGAATATTGACTTTATAACTGAAAGACAGACTAACACATTCATGTCTCACAGATGGGTATGTTGTGATGTGTGTGTGTATATATATCTATATATATACACACACACACACACACACACACACACACACACACACACAATTTGTATAAAGTTTTAGAAGGATACTTTTAACTGTAAGAGCTGAGGTCAGGAAGCTGAACAAGAGGCAGCACTTGCTACCCTTAAAAGGAATAAGGGTATGAGTGGAGACAAACCAAGAGCTACTAGGCACAATTTCCAAGGAAAAATGATATGAACAACCATGAGAACTGTTGAGCTTTATTTAACTTTTCCGAACTTCTGCATACCCTCAATATCTTCTGCAGCAAAACTCTGAGTTGTGACACAAGCCGAGTTAGGGTCAGGCTGCTGGTTCAGACTGGTGTTAGAAGAATGCAGGCTGGCCCTCCTCAGTGCTGTAAAAGCCGCCATACTTTGGGGGGATGGAGTAGCACAGAGGCTTTCACTGGAAGAACATGACCTCTGATGGGAAACAGGGAAAGGCTGTGTTACCAGTTGCATCAACAAAATCCTCATGTTTCTTTGCTATTGTGCTTCCTTAATTACCACTTTACTATCACATTAACAACTTGCTTATTCAAACCCAATTCTTTCACTTTAGAAAATATGAAAGAGACTTTTTATTTAGAAAACAAACTGTATTAACTAACAAGACACAGTTCAGAACATGATTGAATCATTTTCTGATAAGCAGGAACTATGCAGAGCTGCCTGGAAACAGAAAGACCCACATTTGCATCTTAGCTCCTTTACTCTGTAGGAGGAGACTTTCAAAATTTTGCAACATTCTATTTACCTGACTAAAACTAAATTCCATCAAAGTAACTCCTCCCCCAAAACCCTGAAAACCAAGGATAAAAATGTTCTCAAGTTTTTATGGAGTGACCCATAAAAAATAGCTAGAAATAAAGCTGTTGGGACCAAATTCTAATGTACCTATTTTCAATCTTGGTTCCACATTGTAACCATTTTATCTGACCATTCCTAGATTTTCTGATTTAATTGGTCAGAGGTACAGTCTGGGCCTGGAAGGCTACAGCCCATGGGGTCGCAAGAGTTGGACACGACTTAGCGACCAAACCACCACCATCACAGTCGGCATTGGTAGCTAAAAGTTCACCAGATGATTTTAGTTGGCAGCCAAGGCTAAGAATCATTCTTCTGTTCTAACTGAAGACAAGACACTGTTTTGAAATTCACTGCAAAGCATCATCTACTTTACCTGGTTAAAGTCTTTGCTGTCTTGAGAAATCCCAGAGAAACATGATACAAATCAAAATCTGGATGTGGTTCTAAGGGTTTAAATAGCTGACGATGCAGATTTGGAAAACTGTGCTCCAATTCTGGAAAGTCAAAGTCAACTGTTGGAATTTTAAGGAAAAAGAAAAAGACATTTATCTTAAAAGTAAAGCCTAGAAAAGGAGTACTAAGAACACATTCATAAAGGTTATTTTAAGGTAACTACAACTCAACAAAATTACTTCCATTCCTCTCATTACTAGCAGACACTTTCAAATTAAGCCCAATCGTTATTTCTGATGCAAAAGTCGGGGGTTGGGGGGGTTTCCAAACCCTTGACAAATTTAAGTTTCCATTTCTACTAGCCTCAAAGTCTTTATGGGGTTAATTAGGAATAAGATGCCATCAGGGTCACTGCTTTGCTACAATAAGCTTTGTTACTCTCAGGTCATTTGGGGATCAATTACTTAAGAAAAACTCACTATACTGAGTGCTACCATGGGCCAGACACTGTACTTCATGTGTATTATTTCACTTTATGTGTATTATTTCCGACCTCTTCTACAGAAGATGAAGAGTAAGCTGCCTGTGGTCTCAGGAAACAGTCACAGGGTCTGTATGACTTAAATTTATGTGCTCAATACAGGCAGTACTGCCTCCGCTGCTATAGGTAACTCTGCAAAGGTAAAGGAAGACCTGCTCATCTCTTCCACATGGTCTTTAGTCTGATTCCAGAGCTCCTTTCACTAAGTGCCCTCCTCAGTGTTTTCCATGTTATAATTGCTACAGCAAGCCATCAAAACACAAAGCTCAAACAATCACTACTTCCAACTAAAAAGGATGATACTTTTGAATAAATAAAACTTACCCCCAAAGTCTGTTTTTTCAGTCATCAAATTTGTTTCATTAACGTACTTGTCTCTCATTTGTTGAATGTGTGTCTGACCAGATGTCAATGTTTCCACTGCACATAAAAGAGGTTTATGGACATCCTGAGAGTCCTGTCTTTGATAGATATCTTGTGTTGAAGGAACTCTAGAACGTAAAACATTGTTTCCTCTTCTTTACTGGCAGGAAGTTCTTGTTCCCTATGGTCCACATGCTCTGGGAATGACTCTGAAAATGGGGTTTAATGAAAATACTTCATGGCTGGGTACTTCCTTTGAGACAGATTTTAGCAGACAGACATAGCAACATACATTGATAAGGAATCAGTACATTGATAAGAAACGTGCTTGGTAGTTCCCACTGATATTAGCAGACCCTGCTCAATGTGCTAGTAGAGATTGATAGAGCATCACTGTGACTTCCAAACATGTTCAGAATATCATATTGTCCAATATTCTAAAGGCATGATTACTTTACTTTTGAGATTTAAAAAACAATCCCTCTCAGCACATTCTGAAAAACAAGATTAGCTCTCATCACTGTATTGCAACTCAACTGGTGCTTGACTTTCAATTTGTTTATAAAAGTTTTGATACTCGTACCTGGCTCTGTAAAGCTCAAATCTATGTTTTCACAACTTAAAAAACTCCCAGTGGAAACAGTTATTGAAGATAATGGCTCATGATAAATTTCTTGTGTTTCAGCCTAAAAATTAAGGAGAACATTAGGCCACTGTGTAGGAAGAAACAGCTAGAAAAAACTCAAATTGCCAACAGTAGCAGTTATTAATTCTGAGCTCAGATCAAGTGTAGAAACCTTCATAGTTATATAAAGTTCCGCAGTAAAATCTTTTCGTCATTGCTCAGAACTGATCAGCCTTTCATACAAGCACACCCACAAACAACTCTCACTTACCCATCAGCCCCTTAATTATCCAGTCACCTATACACACACACAGAAACACACACACCCCTCTTCACACCCCTTATTTTAAATTATTCTTTTGCTTCTCAGAACTAGAGATCATGCATCAGGTACACTGGGTGGTCTTCTGATGCTCAGATTTGGCTACTTTCATCACTGATCCACTTCAGTAAGAGCAGATCTCAGAGAACACAGATGAAGCCAAGCAGCTCTAATGATGCAGGGTACATCAAGACATTACTAACCTTGACATCTGACTTCCATTTGGATCCAGGTACGTATGGCCTTCTCTCTCCACAGCATAGCTTAATAGTGCATAATTCTCAACCACAGCCTCCTTGACTTTGACTAAAAGCGGGGAGGGAGGAGGAAGGACGGGATTATGACAAATCAAATTCTTAGCACCAGAGGGCATAATTTCCTGCTTTCCTACAATTTTCTTTTTTTGACTAAGAAGAAAAAAAATCATGTTATTATTCACTAATAATATTTATAGTTAGCACATTATACTTTTTCATGGAAAAGTGTAGTTGTCATTATTATTCTATGAATAAAAACCCTTTAGAAAAGAGCCAGTGTGATTGGAAATGCTTCTATCATTTCTCAAAGTTGAGAAAAATGTACATTAAAGTGCAACCAGTGGCAGAACAAGGAGACATCTGACTTCTTTATAACTTGCAGTGCTGTCTAGAATCACAGGAGCACGTACTGCCTTTACTATGAATTATCATTCCTAATTACATTTGACATACTAAAAACACATACAAATCATACTATCTCACTATTAGTAATTTGGGTATTCTGAGTTAGTTTTTTTCTTACTCTCAATAGGCAACAGTTGTGAGAATGCTGGCCAAAGCATATGTCATCTATGGCTCTGAAACAGAATAAAACTAAAACTGTTCCACAAAATATAAAATAAAATTTTCATCTCATTATCACCATGATATTAAGAGATCATGCTAATTAAATGTTTCTTAAATGTTTATGTAAGAAATGTTTTCTAAGAGCCCACATAACCCAGACACATATGCATCTATATATGTGTGTAGACAGATATTCATAAAATGATACCTATATTATGGATAATTAAGTAAAACTATAGAAAATATATTTAAATATAATTTGTTTTTAAATACATTTTTTGACTCCTAGTTGAATTAAAAATATTGTGACATAATTTAACCATTAAACTGTTACTTGGTTGCTTCTATATACACTAAGATTTTAAGTGAAGAAAGTAAGAAACTTAATACTGAGGTATTTTTTTTTTAAGCAGCTCACTCAAAAGCCAGTTTTGAGATCAGAAATTAGGGATTTTTCATTTCAGAATCACAATTCTGTAACTGTTATCACCTATAACAAACCAAAGGTTCCCCCAGAGGTGGGTGGCCCAGGGTGGCATTTGGGCAGTGATGAGGACTGAAAGTAAGAATGAGAGAGAAGCAAGGTCAGGCTACTTAAGATGTGGAAGGGTTCACTGTTTAGGTCCCTGAAAGTAACTGGAAGAGAAGTGTCACTGGTTTGAAAACAGCTCACTGATAATAGGGACACAGTGGGAGGTTCCTAAAAAGGGGAAGTTACATCATTAAAGCACTGCCTTAAAGAGAGTAATTTTCCCAAATTGCTACAGGAAGGCAACATTTTCTGCTTTCCTGAGAAGCAAAGCACCATTTCCTGCTTTCCTACAAAAGCAAAGGGTATAGAGTGCAAAGCTAGGGAATACCACCTAAAAAGCTGAGAAACCAAGGTGAGGTGATGACCTGAATCAAGGGGCAGAGAGGGAGAAGACAGTAACAACACTAAGACCCTCCCTTCCAAGGTAGAAACAATACCACTCCAGGATGATTGTGAGCAAGAGACAAGCAGCCTCTGACAGCCTGGAGCAGACCTGGCACCACTGGCTATGCCTTGGAGTTCTCCTGGTAAACAGGCACAGTGTTACACAATACAAACATTGGAGAAGGCCACACTCTGTGACTGATGGGTCAAAACAAAAATCAGACCATCAGTTCTCATGTCTGAACATAGACAAAACCATGAATACTGTCCAAACCACAAAAACCACCATCTCCTTATCCTGGCTGACATGAGTGACTGCTGCTTAACCAGTTACAGCTTTACTTAGCCTAACTCCATTATTCCTACCTCCTAGATAAGAATTTTATAGGTATCCAATAATAGAATCACACTTGCTTCCTGATAATATCCAATACTAATAAGCAAAGCCCTATTTCCTTGAACCCTCCCCAAAACCACCTAATAAAAGCCCAAGTCTTGCAGCAAGTCCTTTCTGATACCCTGTACTAACTCACTTTTGGTTCCCCATGGTGTGCATGCTCTCTCACAGCAACATGTGAAAGCACATAGCTTTCTTATGTAGGTGTGCTCTCTGGTAGTCTTTGGCTAGAGGACATTGACAGGTAGAATAAAAAGGAATCCGAGTATTCACTGAGTGAGTGAGTGAATGTCACTCAGTCATGTCCAACTCTGCGATCTGATGGACTGTACAGTCCATGGAATTCTCCAGGCCAGAATACTGCAGAGAGTAGCCTTTCCCTTCTCCAGGGGATCTTTCCAACCCAGGGACTGAACCCAGGTCTCCCGCATTGCAGGCAGATTCTTTACCAGCTGAGCCACCAGGGAAGCAAAGAATACCAGAGTAGGTAGCCTATCCCTTCTCCAGCAGATCTTCCAGACCCAAGAATCAAACCCCGGTCTCCTGCATTACCAATTCAGTTATCAGGGAAGCCTTAAGTATTCACTGGCTAAATCTAAAAAAAAATGCTAACAGTTTTATTTTAAAATTTCAAAAACTGTAATTCATCAGAAGTTATATGTGTAGTTATTTCAATCTCCAATTTAAAAAGGAGATGCTGAAGTCAATTTCTCTAAACTCCATATAGAAAATAGCTCTTGCTCTTTTCTCATTCTATTAAACACTAGATACAACTAAGGTTAACAGTTATCCAGGTGTAAGTGATAGCTAAAATAAGAAGTAATCTGGTTAGAAAAAGGCAACTTTTAAAGATACTTTAGAAGTAATGAAACAGTACTGGAACTATGCTTTGTAGGGTCAATATTATCCATAAAAAACAGCCTATTATAAACATGCATAAATTCAAAAGCAAGAAAATTAACATCAGTTGTCTTTGAGTGGCAGATTTTAGTCATTTAAAGTTTTTTCCTTGTAACTTGTTCTTTAATACTTTCCAACATTTAAAACTAAACATAAAACAGCTCATTTAGAATGCCACAGATGTGAAATTACTTATTATCTAAATAAGCTTCACTTTCCTTATTCAACTTTTTGCATATGGAATATAGCTTCTTATGGGAAAAAACTTTACAGTATGTAAACACAGGAAATAGACAGTGAAACTCAATCTACAACAAAGGTTAACCTGTACCAACACGCTGATTCTTATTTCAGACAGTTTTCATATGCACAAACAGACTTTTCTCCTCTCATTTAACACTTTCACAAAACTGCAGTTTTACTGAAGTTATTTACCATTTTTCATTACAGGCAACGCTACAATAATTATCTTCTGCCCACATACTCTTGTGCACAGCAATTCCACTTTTGATTCCTTTCTCTCTCACCTGCTTTATCAGAGTCATCACCACAGATATTCTCCTGAGCAACTGGGTGAAGACGAACAAATGGATCACGGTCCAGAGGGCTCCCAAGAAAACTTTGTTCTCGGCTTATTGAGACCCTCAGGGGGTCTCTGTCTTGATAAAAATCAGGTTTACCTGGGAGGAAAAAAAACTGACTTACTGGATGTTAGAAACTTATGTTTCTTGAAACTAAAAAGGGTAAAAGTCTAAACTCTTAGAGGTTTGATCAATGTATCAAGAAAAAGTAACAGCTTAACTTTCACACAGCCTTTACATTGTTTTACTTCAATTTTACTAAGTTTTTAATATGCCTGGAGAACTTACTAACCATTAATATTGTAAGGTATAATATGTATTCATAATGTAAAATTCAAAAACAGTCACAGCTAATCTGTGATATAAGGGACCAATTCAAGTGTTTACCTTGGGGAGAAGAGGAAGAAGAGTTAATATCAAGGGTACAAGGGAAGAGTTTATGGAGTTCTCTTACATTCCAATTCCTGAGCTGGATAGTGTCTACCTGAGGGTGATTTTCAAAGTACTTATTTCTATAAGTAAAATAAATACTTATGATTGAAATAAACACTTATGAAACAAAGGAATAGGAGACACTCAGAAGTAGAAGCTAATTTACTGGAGGCAACTCCAGAAAAACTTGAGAATTAAGAGGCAAGATGTATTACAAAATGAAGGTGTGTATTAGGGAACTGAAAACAGGTAGAAGGTTAAAAACATGTAATTGGAAAAGAGCCTTCCTATCACTGGAGATTCCTGTCTCTCAACATCAGACCTCAGGGAAGATGAAAGGTTTATTCTCTGGAGAAATGGAATGCGATACACTGTGATCAAATTTATCGCAGACCTTCAAACTGCAAAAGTGTCAAAGGGTCACCTTCTAAGGGGAAAAGCACCAGCGCCATAGCTGACAGGATTCACACCTATGTGGGGAGACCCCAATGGATTTCCGGCTATCCTCTTAGCCATGTGGCCACAGCTACACTCTGAAATCAGGGGGATCAAGCACAGAATGGGGCAAGGGTGCAGGGAAGAAAAAGAATGGCATAAGGAAATCAGGGGTATTGAAAGAAGTCTACATCCTCTACTCAGGTCCCTCAGGTCTGCCTCCATGGCACCAAAAGCCAGGCTTACATCAAAGCTGGAGGATCTTTCTTTGAAGAAACTAAACTGTTAAAACTGCTCAGGTGAAAGAACCACAGGTGCTAAGCTGACAGTCCTCAATGAAAAGCCACCTTTTTCAATGAAATCCAGAAGTAAATAAGGTCCCCACCTACAGAATTTCCAATTAGCCATTCAGTGTTCCACTGAAATATGCAAGATTTTAGATTTTAAAAATTCTAAATTTCACACAGGAAAAAAAAAAAAAAAAAAAGGACGGACCTAGAGAGAAAATACAGGAACCCGAACAAACAAAAACCTATAAATATTCAGTGTAGGTAGTATCTTGCATCCATGAAACAAGAGCAAGATGCTATGAAAAGAAACAAACAGAAAAGAGGACAAGCTTTCAGAAACTATACTTTGAGAGCCAAAATAAAAATTTCTAAGAAATGTTAGAAAAAAAGCTGAGACAATGCTCCTAGAAGGTAAAGCCAAAATTAATAAACTACAGAGAAGAAATTTAGCTCAGATTTTCTCAACTTTATCACCACCCACCTAAGAAGCCTTTTAAAGACTTTTCCCCTAATGGCTTCCCAACTCTATGAAATTTAATAACTATATATATCCTTATATCTTTTTTGGGGGGGGGAGAGTAAACACTTGGAAGCTTTAATACCAGTATAACACTGCTTTGACATTTGACTACATGGTCTATAACTTAACAAAATATTGGTCTGAAAGGAATGGAGAACACCCTGGTCCTTCAAAGACAGTTTCAGAAGCTCTGTTTTCAAAAGACAAGGGATAGTAGTCACAAAGTATTAAACTACAAAAGGTGAAAAATATTAAATGAAACTATTTTTACAAATATATGCATTATCTACAAAAAAGTAGAAAAATATTAATTAAAAAAAGATTAAATAATTATACGATATATCATTTTATGTACATTTGTACTTTGATAAGTTTCCAGAGTCCCTTGGACTGCAAGGAGATCCAACCAGTCCATTCTGAAGGAGATCAACCCTGGGATTTCTTTGGAAGGAATGATGCTAAAGATGAAACTCCAGTACTTTGGCCATCTCATGAGAAGAGGTGACTCACTGGAAAAGACTTTGATGCTGGGAGGGATTTGGGGGCAGGAGGAGAAGGGGACGACAGAGGATGAGATGGCTGGATGGCATCACCGACTCAATGGACGCGACTGTGAGTGAACTCTGGGAGTTGGTGATGGACACTGAGGCCTGGCGTGCTGCGATTCTCGGGGTCGCAAAGAGTCGGTCACGACTGAGCGACTGAACCGAACTGAAAATAAAAAGACTTTTTCATCTCCCCCAAAACCAATTTTCACCCCTTTTGGAGGCAACAATATAGCCTTATCAAGAATGTATCATTCATTTCAATGGTGAAAAACTGAAAGCATTCCCCCTATCAAGAACAAGACAAGGGTGCCCACTTTCCTCAGTCTTATTCAACATAGTTCTAGAAGTCCTAGCTACAGTAATCAGAGAAGAAAAAGAAATAAAAGGAATCCAAATCAGAAAGGAAAAAGTAAAGTTCTCAGTCTGCAAATGACATGATACTGTACATAGAAAACCCTAAAGATAGTATCAGAAAATTACTAGAGCTAATCAATGAATTTAGCAAAGTATGGAAAGCCGTGCCCTTACCTGTGTTAAAACTAAAACAACAAATATTTGTCCTGAGACACTATCATGACAAAGAATTTAGGAAAATAACCTACTGACTAATCTCTGAAACCTGTTTCTCTTCATTTCCATTACCACTCCCAGGGTATCCCTAGATTTTTTTCACCCCTTCCTGATTGCAAATACCATTGGTGTTTTGAGGATGAGATGGGAGAGACTTATAGCTGTTGAATTCCTTGTTTTATTTGCATATCTCCCACCAATTTAAAAATCTTAGCACACACAGTCTTCTTCTAGGTATAAAATCTTCTCTTGTTCCAACCCCCAGGAATAACAAGTCCTGTGTGCCTCCAGCACTGAGTCAAACTATTTTCCATGGCACTTATCATACTGAACTATGACAGTATACTCAATACTCAATAGACATTAGCCTAGGGATTTTGTCTTAACTCATTATTAAATCTGACCCAGCAATATAGTGTTTGGATCCTACAGTCTCATGAAAGAATTATTGAGTATATTTCATATACAAGCATGAAGGAAAAAATAATACAGCAAAATAATCACTTTAGTTTGTTTGAAATTACTTGGCATCTCTCACCTTTGTGTTTTTACTTATACACAAAAGACTGTTTTTACAGTCTTTTGAGAATTGTCAAGGACTTTGAGATGTTTTGATCAGGCAAAAATGCAATTTTGTGAGGATTTAATGAGACCATATCATTGCCAGCTGGTTTTAGGACTCAAGAAATTTAATAGAAAATTTGTAAGATTGTCTTTAATTTGTTTAAATATTTATGAACATGACTGTTGAGAGAACATATCTGGGGTTTTTGTTTTATATAATTCATTTTAGTGTGGTTTCAATGGTTTGGTGGTTCAACTTGTTTTAACAGATTCTGCCAGAATTGTCTGTAAATGCTCTGGAATCTGAGTGGGTGTCTTTTTGGACCTCATTTCCGCTCGTTCCAACTTCCAGGGCCCCAGATTAAATCAAAGTGTCTGCCATAAGGATCTTGGGACATTCAGGCCAGTAGTCCTCATCAGAGCTCATCATCTTCTGATATGGAGTCTAGATAATCTGTGTCAACATACAGGAGAAATCCGGAGAACAAGCTGTCAGCCCAACCTGGGTCTGAGAAGAGCCCATTCTGGTCAGTGAAGAATATCTCCAGCCAGACTTCATCTTCTGGCTGCAGATAGATGACTGTGGACCCTGAAGCCACGTCATGGTTTCCTGTGTTGGCATCAAAGGTCTTTATCCGATACTGCCCATTGTGTACCAGCCCGATGGCCAGGTGCTTATTTGCCAATGTGATATCATAAGAAAAATAATAGATCCCTGGGAAGGCACAGATGAACTTTCCCGTTGCAGGGTTGTAGTGCTCTCCCTCGTTGAAGAGGACCTTGTTAAATATAATTGGCAGCCTTTCTTCTGGGTAGCTGGTTGTGATGCCAACAGAAAAGGCAGATTTGAGCACGATGCTTCCACATCTACACACTCCTGGCAGCCCCGGGTCCCCTTGCTCTCCTCTGTCTCCTTTTGGTCCAGGAGGCCCAGGAGGACCTACCTCTCCTTTCTCTCCCTCAGGTCCCATGGGTCCCTTCTTCCCAGTCTCTCCTTGGTCGCCTTTCTCTCCAGCAAGGCCCAGGGGTCCAGCCTTACCTCTCAAACCTTCAAAAAGAGTTTATAGTTTAGTTAATAGTTCCTGTAAATATAGAGTCACAAACAACATGCCCACACACCCCAAGTTTGTCTTCTCAACCTTCAACAGTATACTACTGAATAATTCATTTTTTTAAAAAAATCACTGATGTGCTGCAATGAAGACAGAAAAATTTCATCAAAATATCAAGAAAATTTTTCTGAATATATGAGAAATCATCTAAAACCTGACTAATTTAAAAAAATTAACCATCATTTTGATGATGAATCACCTTCTGCTAAATTAGATACATACAGACACTCATCATTACTGGAGGAATTCAAAAGCATGATGATATTATTCCCCAGAGTGGGGTCATGCGGGTAGGCAGGACAAGATGATCCTAGAGGCTACTTAGTTACATGCCCTGTTCAACTTTTATCAGTATTATTAATAAAAAGTTAATTAAAGTTAGATTGGCTCATATTTATTAAATATTTACAATGTCCCAGCTGCAATGCCTTATGTGCATGCATCATCTGCTTTACTTCTTGCAACAACTTTGTTAACTAGGAATTATTATTACTTCTAACTGTAGATGAAAAAACTGAGCTATGGAGAAGTTAGTTTGTTCGAAGGAACAGAGTTAGTGAAGGATGGAGAGGTGACCTGAACTCCAGCCTGCCTAACTCTGGCACCTGGACATCTCTTGAGAGATGTGTAAATTGTGAAGTACAATACAGAGAGGGCTCTTCAATATGTCATGATAACCAAACAATTGTGACTGCCACCACTGTGTGGGAATTCTTTTTGGTGGAGAAAACTGAGTCCCAGAGAGGGAAAGAAACTTGCGTCAGTAGCAAGACTAGGACTGGATATCAAGCTTAATGATGTTCTCCCTTCATCAAAATGCCTTTTACCTTTGGGGCTGAAATTAAAAGAAAAAAACTTTTTTTTGACTCTACAGCTAAGTGGATGTATTATTTTAGTCAAGTCCTTTAATTTCTCTGGGTCTCCATATATGTAGGAAGGACATAAGGGCTGTGAAAAATAAGTGACCTAAAAGTATAAAAAATGTTATTCAGTGCTATGGCCAAATCCATTTCATAAATAGCTTCTTGAAAAGTATCCAGATTATTGGTAATTTGTAATACATTTTTATAGTCAGAGAAAGTATATTATTGTTATACTGTGTAATTTTACTCTTAACTATGTATCTGTGCTCAGGAATTTTATTAAGGTAGGTCTTTTATCTTGATGGAGAAGGAAATGGCAACCCACTCCAGTATTCATGCCTGGAAAATCCCATGGAACAAGGAGCCTAGTGGGCTATAGTCCATGAGGTTGCAAAGAGTCGGACATGACTAAGCGACTTCGGTTCACTTTACTTTATCTTGATTGTACTTTGATGTCACTTACTTGCTATTACACATACATCAATTTATGAGTTTTGATTTTTTTTCAGTTATTTGGCAAATAGGAAGTATTCTGGATAATACAAGTTTCAGGAGAATTAAAGCTATACTCTTAAAACATCAAGTATTTTGTCTCAATGATTTGACAAAGAAGTTGTTTAGTAATTTGTGATGCATAGAAAAATGCTAATAATGAATGCAACCTTTTTTTGGCAACATGGGGTTTCAAAGAGCTGGACACAACTTAATGACTTGACAGCAGCAACAACTGGATACAGCAACAACCAGATACAGCAACAACTGGATACAGCAACAACCAGATACAGCAACAACAGCAGGGTCAGCATTGTTACTGATCATAGGGTTGTTCTCCAGCTCTAGATGACCTTTGCTGTTAAGTTTAAATTCTGTTGAAGGGAAAAGCCAATTCTGACTCCGTGTTGGAACTGTTTCTCTGACTTGTTTTTTTATTACTTTTCTTATTATAATCATACATAATGGCCCATCTCAGAGAATCCTGCCCCTCTGCCTGAATGTTAAAGTGCCTTGTTTAACACCCAGTCCATCTGTAGATGGCAGGAAGAAAGAAATTAGCACATCCTCTGCCTGAGGCTTGCCATTCCAGGAGATATTTGCAAGATTAATGGCCTTAAAAAAATTTTTTTTTAATTTTTACTTTATTTTACTTTACATTACTGTATTGGTTTTGTATGTTTCAGTGCCTAATGGCCTTTTTTTACTTTGTTTCCTCACCTTCCCTCATCTCTCTGATCTATAAAAGAACCTGAAATCCAGACCCCATAGATGGTTATTTTGAGACATTAGTCTAACATCTCCTCAATCAGCTGGGCTCCAAATAAAGTCATATTTCTTGCCTCAACACCTCGTCTCCTATTCCTTGGCCTGTGGTACGGTAAGCAGAGCAAGCTTGGACTTGGTAACAATTCCACTGCTGCTGCTGCTGCTAAAGTCGCTTCAGTCGTGTCTGACAACTAGCCCCAGCCAAAACAAACTAGTATTTATTTCTTGAATAAGGCCATGATAGTCCGATCTTTTGATGTTTGTTTCTGTTTGGTAGAAAAGGAATATGAATACTATTTTACTGTGAAATTAACTTTTGAATCAAGGACTACAACTTACACATTGCTATTTTATTTTCAATAGGAGCTGTCTTTGTACATGATTTTGATGTATCAATAAAAAAACATTTTGGCATCAGTAGCAATTCCTACCACTAAATTTCATTATGTACTAAAATTCCTCTGCCCCTATAACTTTGGGCAAGTCAACTCTTGTCTGAATTTCAAATGCCACATTTATACTATGAAAATATTGGATCTAAATCCACTCTAAACCCCACGGGGAAAGTAGTAAACGGTGACTCAGCAGACCCGATAAGCTCTGGTTCAGCTGTGGATTAGTTGGGTGAGTGTGAAGAAGGGGCTTTATCTCTACAGCTTTAGTTTCTCAGTCCTTGAAATGAAGGTTTTGGACTAGATTTCTTGAGGTCTTATTCTCTTGAAAATCTTAGCGACCAGACCATAAATACTAAGATGCAGTTTTACAATGCCAAAAAAGGTCTTTATAATCTCAACACTTGGATCTCTATAGTTATTGAATATTTTGAACTGCTGGGAGTTAGATAACCAGGGACTAGCTGTAATAATTTATAGTAACTCTTCCTGTGTGCTTGAAGGATTTGCCTTGTGATAAGGGCCAATTAATGAAGAATGGAATGAAGGGATAAATCACTCTCCCCTCCCTATTCAGTCAGACATATGCTGGGTAGAGAGGAGAATTATGGAGTGTTAGTCTACGCTTAGATACTGAAACTTGGAGAGAATGGGTTCTTCTTGGTTCGCCATGAAGTGAGCTTATGAGGACTTTTTTCTTTAGTTCTGTTTCTTTCTTCGATCCATCCACCCATGCACCCGTGCACTCATCATGCGTGTCTGTGCACAGGCATATATCCATCTCAGCCATCTAATACTGACTGATCAATCCAGTACATGCTAGGTCTGTGCTGGCTCTGAACGCCCTTGACTTGAATGACAACTGTCTTATCCCAAGTTAGCTATTCTGACATGTTACATTGTGATCCACAAATATGGGTCATAACTAAGTTCATAAACATCCAAAGCAGTATAGTAAAACAGAATGATCTCTTCACAAGGTTCTAGTGTTTCCTCTGTCCATGGAATTTAGCAGGCAAGAATACTGGAGTATGTTGCCATTTCCTCCTCCAGGGGATGTGATTTCACATTATATTAATTAAAAAAATATGCTACCACAATAATTGCTATACAGCAGTGAGGGAGATGGGCTTCCTTGGTAACTAAGTCAGTAATCTGCCTACAATGTAGAAGACCTGTCCCTTTGTCAGGAAGATTCTCTGGAGAAGGAAATGGCTACTCACTCCAGTATTCCTGCTTGGAGAATTCCATGGACAGAAGAGTCTGGTGGGCTAAAGAATCAGACATGACTGAGGGACTAACACTTTCAGTTCACAGTGAGAGAGACATATTTTTATGGAAAGTTAATGATTCAGACTCTGTTGTTCAGAGTAGGGAAGCTGGACAGAGCATACCCTTGACCTTGCCAGGGGGTTGAGGTGGATGTGGTGGGGATAAATGAGAAGACATACACAGTATTAAAGGGGAAACAGGAAGCAGAAGCTCCCAGCCTATTTGTGTCCAGTTCCAGACACATTAAAAACTAATCCTCAAAGCCCCAGGGTTCTGTTCTTATTGTTTGTAAATGAGATGTGCCTTCACTGACCACACAGACATTCTTGCTTTTCTTATATCCTTACCTATATGTATGTGTACATTGGATTTAAATAAAACTTGGCAAGTCTTTTTACTTTTGAATATCAATTTTGTCTTTTTAACATTATTATTGATTATGATTTTTGCTAATAAGGTTACAGTTGAAATTAAGTACCTAATGTAAAAATCACTGGTACAGTAAATTCTTAATTAATAGTGATGATGGTGGTGATGACATATTGTGATCCTGTGCTCCAGTTGGCCTGCCTCACCAAGGTTTGCTTATCAAGATGGCAGCAATG
This sequence comes from Aepyceros melampus, assembly GCA_006408695.1. Classification (NCBI taxonomy): domain Eukaryota; kingdom Metazoa; phylum Chordata; class Mammalia; order Artiodactyla; family Bovidae; genus Aepyceros; species Aepyceros melampus. Next base: position 114,618 of record SJXQ01012333.1, read on the forward strand.
TTGTGTTCATGTTCACATTCCCTAGATCAGGGTTCTCAACCAGGTGCAATTCAGCACCCAGGGAAAACTGGCAATGCCAGGAGACATTTTTGGTTGTCACGACTGATGGGGAATGCCCTGGCATCAAATGAGATGTGGCTAAATGTCATTCAATGCACGAGATAGCCGTCCCATGGTAACAATTATTTGGATCCAAATATTATTAGCGTGGAGGTTGAGGAACTTTGGTTTAGAATAATATTGGAGAGCAAGAGGTGTACAAAAAGTTTGTTAAATGAAAAATGCATGATGGATGGATGAGTGAATGGATTGATGAATATGGGGGTTACCTGATCTCATATATGGTTAAAATTATAGCAATTGTTGTTGTTCAGTTGCTAAGTCATGTCTGATTCTTTGGGACCCCATGGACTGCAGCACGCCAGACTCCCCTGTCCTCCACTATCTTCCAGAGTATGCTCAAAATCATGTTCACTGAAGCGGTGATGTTATCTAACCATCTCATCCTCTGCGGCCTTCTTCGCCTTATGCCTTCAGTCTTTCCCAGCGTCAGGGTCTATTCAGTCACTCAGTCATGCCAACTCTTTGCAACCCCTGAACTGCAACCTGCCAAGCTTTCTTGTCCATGGAATTTTCCAGGCAAGAGTACCGGAGTAGGTTTCCACATCTCTTGCATCTTCTGCATTGCAAGCAGATTCTTTACCACTATGCCACCTGGGAAGCCCCCAGGATCTAACTACTAGCATTCTATTTCAGCACCAGGGTCAATTACTAACATTCAATTTACTCTGAATGCATATCCATATCTTTAAATAGCACTACAGTTACCTCATGAAATAGATAGGTCATTTCTAGTTTATTACATGCCTTTGGATATTCACAAAAGTAGCTATGACTAATATTTGCAGATCACAGTGTAATAGATAATAACAGCAAACATTTACAGAATACTTATCACACGGCACTTATTCTTGAGCATTTTGTATGTACTATTTTCTTAATCTTCACAATCACACTTACTAACCCCAATTTACCAAGAGGAAACTGAGATTCAAAGGTTTTTTCTCCCCCAGGGATGCCAAGTTGCTAATGGAAAGAATCATATCTTTCTGACTCCAATGCACTTTTGTGTGACCACTACACTACCATTTCCAGACACAGTAAGCTAAAAAGGCCAGTAACATCTAGCTATGATCTCGGTGTTATTATAGAATTTCAAGCATATTCATGACACAGGAGTGTGTTCACAGGTGTTACCTGTGACTAGAAGACACTGAAAGATGACGTGAGAGCTCCAAATGAAAGTTTATCGGATGTTGAAATTCACCTAAAGATACTTTATCTAGTGTTGATTAAGGGCCATAGATTCAGTAGCTGCTGATTTGCCAAATATTTTCTGCATAAGAAATTCAACAATGAGTTATTATCTAATCAGTTGAAAAAAAAATATATATAATGATATTATTTCCCATTACATCAGTAAATCACATGCAGTGACTAGAGACATATTTCTTAGATCTATTGATTTTTTTCTTCCTATCTTTGTCCCACATTTTACACTCGGAAACTTGTTTCCGGAGATTGATTCCATCCAAAACTTCCTTTTTTATCATTAACACAGCCTCACTAGAATTTTAATTCGATTTCCTTTGAAGCATTGCAGAATCTGGCGAGCTTCATGAGCTAACTTACTTGTGGGGGGAAAAAGTGACAATTATCGAAAGAGTAGGGGACAACTGTCTTGCTGTATAGAGCCGTAAGAAATCTAGATTTTTAGCCGTTCTTGGACAGGTGGGAGAGTGTTGAACTAAGAAAGATCAACAAAGGTTATACAGTACCACTGTCATTTCACCTGTTTGAGAAGTAAAATCTAGAAGCCTTTTGTGTCTTTTTGAGGCTCTGAGTGCAGAGAGGATGGCCCCTGTGGTTCTGGCTCCGAATTCCTGCCCCCTGCTTCATCTGCTCGTCTCCTCCCCATCCATCTGTCTGTCTATCCATCCATGCCCCCCTCACAGCAGCCACTGCACCAGCCCAGAAGTCGTGGGTATCAGATGTTCCAGGTGAATTCAGCTCTGCCAGGCATTACCCTGCCCTTCCACCTTCCTTAACCTATTGACTCATCTACCACTCTGCGTTCTCATGTATAAAGGGGACCACGTCCCCTTGAAAGAGCTGTCACGGGGAAGCAGTGAGATTGCTGTTAGAGGGTTTAGAGCAGCAACTGCAGCATAGCAAGGACTCAATAAATGGTTCTGATTAATGAAGGTGAGGTCAGGAAAGAACTGAAAGGGCGCTTCTCATTTGAAAAAGCAGCAAAGCAAGGGAGTCATCTTAAGGTGGGGGCAATAGAGGGGTTTTTACGCAACTTCATTCATTACCTGCAGCCCCCTTTTCACCTTTCTCTCCTTTCCTGCCGTCTCTCCCATCTCGTCCTGGAAGGCCGATCCGACCATGGGGCCCGGGGGAGCCATTCGCTCCAGGGGGGCCTGGAGGCCCAGGCAGGCCAGGAATGCTACAGATATACTTTGGGGAGTAGCTCTCTCCTTTGAACTGATTACCCCGCGGTTGTCCACTGGCGCAAATGGCAAAACTTGTAACATAGAGCAAGACAAACATCTTTGGCTCTGAAAGAGAAACACAGGGACATCAGTGCACCCTCTTAGGTGGGGGTTTCAGGATAAAGGAACAGGAGAGTGGGCATTGTCAACAATTCACCCCAGGGACCACCTCACCACGGGTGGCTAAATACTGTGTTTGCCCTCATAATTCCACTTGAGGTTTATTAGCACATTATTCCTTATTATAATTAAGTTTATTTATCTTTAATTGAAGGATAATTGCTTTACTTTATTGCGCTGGTTTCTGCCAAACATCAACATGAATCAGCCATAGGGATACCTATGTTCCTTCCCTCTTGAAGCTCCCTCCCACCTCCCTCCCCATCCCACCCCTCTAGGTTGTTACAGACCTCAGTTTGAGTTTCCTGCATCAGCAAATTCCCATTGGCCATCTATTTTACATATGGTACATATTACTTTCTTATTAATAAGCTTTATTGTAAAAGCACAATATTATCTTAAATCAGAAGAAAGAAAAATGTATTTATTGAACAAAATTACTTTGGTGGAATGCTTTTGTAAAATTCCTGGTGACTCAGAAAACATTGTCTGAATTAGCACATTACTGATAGTTCTCAGTTGTTGGAGATGAAGCACTGATTTTTAAAATTCCAAAATAAATCACTTTGTTGTATTTTTTCCCTGTAGGAATTAATGATGGACATTGAAAAATAATGGTTTTTTTTTTTTTTTGCAGAAGTATGCATTATTTTGGCTTCCCTGGTGGTTTTGCGGTAAAGAATCTCTCTGCCAAGCAGGAGACTTGGGTTCAATCCCTATGTTGGAAAGATGCCCTGGAGAAGGAAATAGCAACCCATCCAGTCTTCTTGCCTGGGAAATCCCATGGACTGAGGAGCCTGGTGAGTTACAATCCATGGGGTTTCAAAAGAGTTAGACACGATTGAGTGACTGAAAAACAACATGCATTTTAAAAAAGAAAAAGAAATGCAAATAAATAAGATAAACATCAACATTATTCTCACCATGCAGAGATAATTACTCTTTATACTTTGATGTATATGTTCTTCTGGTCTTTTTTTTTTCTGTACTATAAAGAAAAGTGATATTATGACATTCCTGGGAGTCTTTTTTTTCACTGTACAATATGTAAGGAGTATCTCCCCGTGTCAAAAATTTTCATAACATTAAAAGCATTTCTTGCATTTGTCTCTATTGTCTTTTATGTACACCATTTCCCCTTATAGATCTTTGTTTCCAGTTGTTTTTTTTTGCCAGGATAAGCGCCATGCTAGATGGACATCTTTATGTCTCATCTTTGTATGCATCCATGGTAGTTTTTGTTTTTTGGAATTTATAGACTTTTTAAAGTAAGTGAAGGGAAGTGACATTTTCAGGAAAATCATGTTTTCCACTTGCTAATCGTGTGTGATGCCAATTAGTGTCACTTGGAGTTCTTTGCACGTCCTGAGTGGAGGGTGTTCAAACTTTAATTTAAAATCTGCAGGATGGAATACTTTAGTGTCCCATGAAGCTGTTAGTCTTGGGGCTCAATTAAATAGCTGAGTGAAATTAAACCATGCAAGTCGCCATGTGCCCTGAGTGAAACAGGCAACAGGTCTCATCAGCTCTGATCTAATAGGATTTTCTCTCCACAGAGCCTGGATGCTGACAGTGATGGATCATCTATTGCATCCCATTTGGCATGCAGACGGAGTGGTGGGTGCTTAGGCTGCGGACAGTTGATTTTCTAGGCTAACGGCCTTAGGGCTGTCTGCCTCTTGGGTGGGGGAGGTATACATGTGTTTTTGGAATGGTGTAAATGAGTTGTTTTTGTGTGGTTGGACCTGCGCTTTAATAAGAAATCTGTACAATGCTTGATGTCTATGCCTGGAATATACTTGTCCAAAGGAAATAATCATAGCTTGTGAGAAAAGCAATTGGATAGAGTTTCTTTATTTTTTGACAGCCACATTAGAAAATTAACCAGCACACTGTACCGCTTTTATGGCACCCATGGGGAAATTGCAACATCTTGGAATCACATCCAGAAATTTGCCAGAGCCTAGGAATGACAAACTGAGAAAAACAGAGTGTACATGTGGTTCGAAATAAGTCTGATTCCTAGAAATCTTATTTAGTGAAAAACTGAAGCAAATTATCCAAATATAGGCTCTGTATCCTTGACCAAATCTCCATGTTCCCAGCGGCTCTGCCCTTCATCAAAAAAAAAAAGAAAGAAAAGAAAAGAAAAAAGAAAGAAAGCAAGCGAGTATTTTTGCTATGCTCTGTTTAGAGCACAAATTCAAAATTATTTATCCTATTACTTTACTGGAATTAAGGCACTTTCTGAAAACCCCAACAGATCAGATAAACATACCAGTCTTTCCAAAGGTGCCTCAGATGAGAAAAAATGGAAAGAATCTTTTTATCTAAACCCTTGTCAGTTAAAATAAGACATGGTTATTAAATTGCTACTTTCTTCCCCTTTGTAGAAAACTGATAGAGGAAACTTTGAGAAGGATTTGAAAGAGAAGAACAGGTACTTATAAGGAAGCTTTTAATCAGACCTGGAGTGGATTGTTGCAGCTGGGCCCAGTAGCTGGTCCTAGGAGGGACCTGAAATGATCTGAAGGGAAGATGCTTTGGGCAATAGCACATGCCCATCACTGGGGATCAGTCTACAGAGAAGCATGTGGTCAGAGTTGAGGTTATGATGGATAGAGGGTGTAGACATTTTAAAGATGTGCTCAGAAGAAAGGATATTAATATTTCCTCAATGGTGAAGAATCCTCTTGCCAGTGCAGGAGACCCAGGAGATGTGAATTTGATCCCTGGGTCAGGAAGAACCTCTGGAGAAGATAATGGCAACCTACTCCAGTATTCTTGCCTAAAAAGTCCCATGGACAGAGAAGACTGGTGGGCTACAGTTCATGGGGTCACAAAGAGTCAGACATGACTGAGGGACTAAACAACAGCAAAAACAACTAGCCAGACCATGGTGCTCAAAGGAAGGATAAATTAAAACTAAAACTGATGTAATCATTGAATAAATGATGGCCACTCATTAGCAAATGCACTGGAATATTGTTTACACAATAGTCTAAATGCGTAAAGCATTCCCAGTTAAAATATTTTGAAAGGCCCTCAGAATGGTTATCCATTAAAAATCCTCATCAGAATTGAGGCATGAGGTATTGTGGTACCTGAAGAATGATGATAACACAATGATGAGTGCCTGCTCAAGGCTTGGGACTTGAGTCATCAGGATAACAAGGGAATGTGGATTATAATAGAAAACTACAGGGACTTCCCTAGTGGCTCAGATGGTGAGGAACCTACCTGCAACGCAGGAGACCTGGCTTCAATCCCTAGGTCAGGAAGATCCCCCTGAAGAAGGGACTGGCTACTCACTCCAGTGTTCTTGCCTGGAGAATTCTGAAGACAAAGGAACCTGGCAGGCTACAGTTGCAAAGAGTCAGACACCACTGAGTGACTAACACACACACACACACACTGTGGGATCCCTTGTAATTGTCCTTCATTTAAAAGTCAAAAGCCTCGTGGTCCATGGTCTACATGTACCTATCTTGTCCACTTTCCTTACCTCCCTGACCTCATCTTCGTCTACTCTGCTTCCCACTTCCCCAGCTTCAACCACAAGCTGTATTGCTTGATGTTTCTCGAAGATACCAGCTATGCTCTGCCATAGGACCTTCACACTGCCTCTTCCCCCTGTCTGGATCTCTCTTCTACAGGACGCCTACACGTCTCATCTCCTCATCTGCTTCTGTCTTTGCTCAGATGCTTCCCTTTCATTAAACCTATCTCCTTATCTAACATCACAAACCATCTCCTACTCCCTGACCTGCCTCATTCTGCTCTAATATTTCTCTTGTCCATTGTTCTCATCATCCTCTAATTTATTAGATTATTCTTAAATATTCTTATTTTTATTATTCCGTTCCGTTCCGTTTAGTCGCTCAGTCGTGTCCGACTCTTTGCGACCCCATGAATCGCAGCACGCCAGGCCTCCCTGTCCATCACCAACTCCCGGAGTTCACTCAGACTCATGTCCATTGAGTCCGTGATGCCATCCAGCCATCTCATCCTCGGTCGTCCCCTTCTCCTCCTGCCCCCAATCCCTCCCAGCATCAGGGTCTTTTCCAATGAGTCAACTCTTCGCATGACGTGGCCAAAGTACTGGAGCTTCAGTTTTAGCATCATTCCTTCCAAAGAAATCCCAGGGTTGATCTCCTTCAGAATGGACTGGTTGGATCTCCTTGCAGTCCAAGGGACTCTCAAGAGTCTTATCCAACACCACAGTTCAAAAGCATCAATTCTTTGGCACTCAGCCTTCTTCACAGTCCAACTCTCACATCCATACATGACCACAGGAAAAACCATAGCCTTGACTAGACAGACCTTAGTCGGCAAAGTAATGTCTCTGCTTTTGAATATACTATCTAGGTTGGTCAGAACTTCTCTTCCAAGGAGTAAGCGTCTTTTAATTTCATGGCTGCAGTCACCATCTGCAGTGATTTTGGAACCC
>SJXQ01012333.1:123070-187388 GCA_006408695.1 Aepyceros melampus
ATAAAGGTGTATTATATTTAACAAGTCACCTATTGATGAATATTTGGGATATTTTTAACTTTGTGTTATTACAAACAATACTGCAATGGATATATATATATATATATATATATATATATTTCTTTGCATGTGGTTTATAACACGAGCAGCAATAGCTTTTCCTAGTTCGTTTTTTCACTTCATTTGTGTATTTTAAAAAATCTTTTATTGTGAAAGTATTCTTTGAGGTTTAATTTCTTGTGCTTAGAAGGCTGTTCCCATTTCAAGATAACAAGAATGATTCTTTTCTTTTAGCTTTTTGTTTCATTTATATATTTAAAAATTTTAGTTGCTCAGTTGTGTCCAACTGTTTGTGACCTCATGGACTGTAGCCCACCAGGCTCTCATCAGAATTTCCCAGGCAAGGATACTGGAGTGTGTTGTCATTTCCTTCTCTTTGTTTCATGTTTAAAATTTGAGTTACTGGAAATTTTTCTGATAAAAAGTGTGAGGTAGGGATGCACCATTATATTTTCAGCACTTTGTATTAAATGATCCATCCTTCACCCATTGGTTTGCAATGAATTTGGTTATTTTGGATGAGAATAAACTACGTGAGTCATGACTCTATACACATTACAATATTTTAAAATTTTTTTGAGGTTTAATGTGAGCATCATAAAGCTGATCAACTTAAAACATACAATTCAATGTACACCACAATCTACTTCAGAACATTTTCAAAACTACAAAAGTTATACACATTAGCACTCACTCCTCATACAAAGTATCTTGAAAGATTGCACTGAATTATGAATATTTATGTAGAATTTGCATTAAAATGTATTTTTTCCCATTATTGTGCTTCTTTGGAGTTATAAAATTAAAGGTCTGGAACTATTGTTAATTTGAACAGATCTGTCCTGGGTATTAACTGTAAATGACTCTATGCAATTTTTCTGTAAGGATTACAAAGTAACAGAACTTTAACTCTTTTAAACATATATTTTAAAAATTACTCTGTGGTACTGTAAATTTCAAAACCTTCATGTTAATGTGTATTTTGAATCTGTAATGTAGCAATGTAGTATGCAGTGTTTTACAAATCTTCTTGGTCATAGAACCCTTTGTTTTGTTAAACTAGTTATGTAAAATACTTGGAAAAACACTGGATAAATTAGAGCAAAGTTTCAGTTTTTAGAACATCTGTCCACAGTTGGAGATCTTTCTGTAAATAGCATGGTTTTCCTTTATCATAAAATAAAATAAACGCATGCATACATGGTCAGCTAATACTTAACAAGGGAGCCAAGAATACTCACAAGGCAAAATACAGTCTCTTCAATAAATAAATGATGTTGGAAAAACTAGATATTCACACACACACACACACAAAAAGAAACTGGAATCCTGTCTCACATCACTCCAAAAAACAACTCAAAATGGGTTAAAGACTTAAATATAAGGCTGAACATCATAAAACCTCTGGAAGAACACAGGAAAAAAGCACAGTAACATTGGTCTTGGCAACAGTTTTGGGGATATAGTACCAAAAGCATAAGCAACAACAGCCAAAATAAACAAATGGGACTACATCAAATTAAAAAATTTCTGCACAGCAAAAGAAATGACAAACAAAATTAAAAGGCAAATATGGGAGAGAAAATATTTGCCAATCATGTATCTGATAAGGGGTTAATATCCAAAATACATAATGAGCTCGTATAATTCAATAGTAAAAACCAAATAATCCAATTAAAAATGGGCAAAAGATCTGAATAGGCAGTTTTTTTTTTTCCCAGAGAAGACATATGAATGGACGGTGGGTACATGAAAGATGCTCAACATCACCAGTCATCAGGAGAATGCAGATCAGAAACACATCGAGCTATCGCATCTATTAGAATGATTGTCGTCGAAAAGAGAAAACAAGTGATGAGAACCCTGATGAGAATACGAACTTGTATAGCCATTAGAAGAGACAGTATGGAGATTTCTCAAGAAATTAAAATTAGACCTACCATATGACTCAGCAATCCCACTTTTGGGGTATATATCTGAAGGAAATGAAAATCATTACCTTGAAGAGATATCTGAATTCCTACAAAAAATCTGGTTCAAAAAGTATATCCACCCCAGCATTCATAGCAGCGTATTCACACTAGCCAAGACATGGAAGCCATCTAAGTTTCCATTGACAGATGAATGGATAAGGGAAATATATGAATGAAGAAAGGAAATATATAGAATATACAGTGTAATATTATTCAGCCACAAAAAAGGGAACTCTGCCATTTGCGACCACATGGAGAGCCTGGGGTCTCGAGTGCACACAGCCCTAAAAACAGCCCAGGTAGGTAGGATTTGAACCAAGCTCTTTTGTCTCTGAACACTTGGGTTTCTTCCCAACATCATGTGAGGGAAACTAGCATGACTTCATGGCAAAGGGCTGGATTACTAATTCAGTTTGAAAATGTGTTTTGCCTGGAAGTCATTAGGATAGGTAAGCATGGCTGCCAAAGCTAGACGCATCCTTGGCTTACAGGGGAAGGGATTTCATAACAGTGGGCTGTGTCCTCCTCTGGGCTGTGAGCAGGACAGGATGGGAACTGAGGTGCTCACACCCCAGTGCCTTCTGTTTGTGCTTCCTCAGCTCTGCCTTGGGGGCCTGGGTTTTCCTTCTCAGACCGCCTTCTTCTGTTGACCATGAAGCCCCTCCCTCTCCTGTCTCTACTCCACTCTCCATGGTCGCACAGCCACGTGGTGTGATGTATTGCCTTTTCTCCACCAGAATGTAAACTCCATCACTGACGCTTAGGGCAAAGACTAGTTTACAGCAGAGGCTCAACAAGGGTTGAGTGGAGGAAAAGAGTTAATCGATATTTATTCTTATCAACAGCTTCTGATTCATAAAGCTCTGGCTGCTTTATATAAAAGGCAATGAGGGCACAGCAATAATCAGTGCTGACATTTGTCAAACAGTTTGCTGTCTGTTTGACACGTGAAGCCCTGTCTTCACAAAGACCCTCTCCTGGTAGGTCAGCTAGGGAACCCATGTGCAGAGAAGTCAGGTGACTTGTCTGCAGTCACAAAGCTAGCGCTACACCAGGAATTTGAATCCAGGTCTTCAGTTTCTGGGATTCTTCTTCCAGAGCTATTTGATTCATAAACTTAAAGCTACCATAATGAAACAGGATGGTGCAGCTGCCATCTGCCAAGATTCCAAAAAAATAGTAAACACCATACCTTGTTCTGGGGTGGGGGTTGCTCCAGAATTCTAAATCCACAATAGACTGAGGATCTTTCATGAGAGCTCAGAGAAAATCTTGCTTTGGTACCAGACAGAAAAACAGATCCAAGTTCTCAGAGATTTTCAAATAGTTGTGCTAAAAATAATTCTCTCCTTTGGTCCCAGAGAGACAGAGGCACTGGAAGTCATTCATCGGGTGAGGCTCAGTCAGGGCCAGTTGAAACCACGGCTTTGTTTGATATAAACCTGGGAGCGCCGTCTTCTCTCACCCGTTAAGTGTAGAGGCGCCTCCATCTCTTGTGTGTCGTGGCCTCGTTTTCAGATTTGTTTACTTAATTTTTTCCCCTCTTCATTTGTTTTCCACCGAGTGGATGTTTCAGGAAAAAAATTACTCACTGACTGGAAATTAGTTGTTAACTTAGAACAGTTATGTCCTATTTGAGCATTTTCAATGTAGAATCTTCAGATTCTGGGCTTGGGCTTGTGTCTCCTGGGATAGCAAGGGGAGTGGTCCCTAGTCTGGGTAAATACAGCAGGAAATGGTCCCTCATTCTACATGCTGCAAAGTGAAAGAGGAGGACGAGTCCTGTACTGCTGTTTTCTTTGTTCTCTGCTGAATGGATAAATGATTGGGTGTTTTTAGAAGACGAATAGGTCTTTGTTCCTGTAGAGAACTGATCACAACAATTCAAAAAGCAGATGGTTCTCCAAACCTTATGACAATTCATCGTCACTGCAATTAGTTTCCTTTTGTCCTTTTGGTATGAACTTCACTTATCTTCTCAGCAAAAGTAGTATGTAATTTATGATGGCATTTACAGAAAATAAGTCATCGAAAAATTTTGTTTTTTATCTTGCTTTCCCCACTATACTTTTCAAGCTACTTAGAATGCAAATTGGAAGAAGTATTTCTGGTTGGGGAAGTGGGCACAAGTCACAAATTTGACCAGAAGACTGGTGGACTCCTTACTCTGAAAAGGTTTACTCTGAAAAGGTTTATTTTGCCTTGGCTATCTTTCCTCTTCTATTTGGGTTAATTGCTCAGTGGGTAAAGAATCTGCCTGCAATGCAGGAGACACAGGAGATACGGGTTGAATCCCCAGGTTAGGAAGATACCCCCGAGAAGGAAATGGCAACCTGCTCCAGTATTCTTGCCTGGAGAATCCCGTGGACAGAGGAGCCGGACGGGCTAAGGTCTTTGAGGTTGCAAAGAGTCGGACATGACTGAGTACCTAAGCAAACATGCACGTCCACCATCACCCCTCAATCTGAAAAAAATAGTCTTTTGAATTTGTTGGCTGTGCAAAATCTGAGTGCTAACATAGGGTCACAAAACCTATGCCTCGAGCACAGACATGAGGCAGAGTTTTTGTTAATCAGAGAGAATCCCTGGGTTTATTTTTCCCATCCTCAAAATAAGATGATTGTGTTTGATTATTCCTAAGTTTTCTCATAGTTCTTAAAATTGTTTCATCTCATGATTAATGAGGTGGAACTTAAAAACTAATGTCAGCTTCTGCATACCTGCAGGTAGAGATACAGGTTGCTCGGAAGGAGACACTTATTATTGAGAGAAGTCCCTCCAGTGACCCTGTTAGACCATAAAGTGATGACTTGATAGTGGCTTGATGAAGATTTGCCTCTCAGGGACCCTTGGAAGGAGAGGGGTTGAGATTGTTTACTTAAAGCCTCCATGGCCTTCAGGAAAGGAAGGAATCAAGGGTGTTTACTTCCGGAAAGGAAGGAATCAAGGGCTCAGTTCCTTCTCCCCATGATGCAAATTTAAAGAGTAGTCATGGAAGACAGGATTGGCCCGATCCAAAATCTGCTGTGAAGAAAGGACACCGTGGACCAGAGGATGCAACTGAGCTGGTGGTATGTCGGAATCTGGGCCAAAAAGCCTAAAGGATTTGTAGTTGGCTGGTTTTGGAAGAATACGTGGATGAGGCTGACTGTTCATCTGTCTTCAGCACTCTGTCATGGCGGCTCTTCTTTAGGAAACAGTGGTTGAACATACCATGGTGGGTTAAGAGGGTCATTATATTGAAGCCTGGTGAGTGAGTAATAGTGACGTCAGCTAGAACATCTCCTGCAAATGGACAAGCATCCACCGGACTCTGCACAGAGTGAGGCAGTTTTGTAGACGCTAAAACAACAAGGCAAGTGGACCATCAGAGGTTTTGTTTCTCACTTTCTGCCTGAGTTAGAAGTAGAAATGACCCCATTCAAACCAAGAAAGGCCCTAGACTTCTTAAATTGTTCACGGAGGGAGAGGATTTAGATCCTGACTAGTGTTTGTGTGATCTTAGTCACTCAGTCGTGTCCCACTCTTTGCGACCCCATGGACTGTAGTTCACTGTAGCCTGCCAGGTTCCTCTGTCCATGGGGATTCTCCAGGCAAGAATACTGGAGTGGGTTGCCATGCCCTTCTCCAGGGGATTGTCCTGACCCAAGGATCAAACTGGGGACTCATGCATTGTAGGCAGATTCTGTATCAGCTGAGCTACCTGGGAAGTCCCTTGACTAGTCTACCTATCAATAAAAGTAAATGGAAACCTGAAAAGCAATTGGAAGAAAAAAAATGGCATGACTATATTTGAACTTGAATTGGCACATAGATCTAGAGGGTGAATGTTTTCATTAGTTCACTCCTCTGGTCGCACCACAAAAAAACTCACTGTCGTATGTAAGAAAATCCTGACTATCTGAACTTGAAGGAATCTCCCCACACTCCCCTCTGAGGCCTTCTAAAAGCCTGGACTGGAATTTCAGTCCTTATAATCTTAATTGCCAGAATGCCAGCCTGTGGATATGTATATACATTTGTATACAAGTGATGACTTTATTTCTATTGAGCTATAGTTGATTTACAATGTTGTATTGGCTTCTGGTATACAGCAAGTTGACTCAGTTATACATATATTTTCCTTTATAGTTTCTGACAAGATACTGAATATAGTTCCTTGTGCTATACAGTAAGATCTTGTTGTCCTTTATTAAAACATTTTATGTGAAGTAGTTGTTGTTTTTCAGTTGCTAAGTCGTATGTGACTCTTTGTGACCCCATGTACTACAGCATACCAGGCTCCTTTGTTCTCCTCTATCTTGTGGAGTTTCCTCAAATTCATGTCCATTGAGTTGGTGATGCTCTCCAACCACCTCATCCTCTGCTGCCGCCGCCTCCTTTTTTTTTTTCAAACTCTTCCAATGAGTCAGTTCTTTTTTTTATTTTTTTTATTATTTTTATTTTTTAGTTTGTTTTGCTTTACAATACTGTATTCATTTTGCTATGCATTGACATTAATCAGCCACAAGTGTACATGAACTCCCAATCCCGACCCCCACCTCCCCCCTCCCGCCCCACACCTTCTCTCTGGATTATCCCCATGCATCAGTCCCAAGCATCCTGCATCCTGCATCAAACCTATTGCTTTACAATACTGTATTCATTTTGCTATGCATTGACATTAATCAGCCACAAGTGTACATGAACTCCCAATCCCGACCCCCACCTCCCCCCTCCCGCCCCACACCTTCTCTCTGGATTATCCCCGTGCATCAGTCCCAAGCATCCTGCATTATCCATATTTTAACAGTGAAGAAATTAATTCGATATTTCAAAATTCAAGTACAATTTCAATGTCTTATAGTTGGTAAATAATGATTATTTGAACCCTTATCTTTATTTTTTTAATAGGTATTTAATTTACTTTATATGAAAAAAATTTTCAGACACTATTTTTGTGCTGTTTTTCAAGGTAGAAAGTGTTCCAGTTATGCAGTTTTTTCTTTTTTCTTTTTTTTTAAATTAATTTTTATTTTTTAGTTTGTTTTGCTTTACAATACTGTATTCGTTTTGCTATACATTGACATGAGGGGGGAGGTGGGGGTTGGGATTGGGAGTTCATGTGTACTCGTGGCTGATTCATGTCAATGAGTCAGTTCTTCGCGTCAGGTGGCCAAAGTATTGGAGTTTCAGTTTTAGCATCAGTCTTTCCAATGAATATTCAGAGTTGATTTCCTTTAGGATTGACTGGTTTGATCTCCTTGCAGTTCAAGGGACTCTCAAGAGTCTTTTCTAGCACCACAATTTGAAAGAATCAATTCTTTGGCACTCAGCCTTCTTTATGGTCCAACTCTCATATCTGTACATGAACACTGGAAAAACCATAGCTTTGACTATAGGGACATTTGTTGGCAAAATGATGTTTCTGCCTTATAATATGCTGTCTAGGTTTTCACAGCCTTCCTGCCAAGGAGAAAGCAACTTTTCATTTCATGGCTGCAGTCACCATCCACAGTGATTTTGGAGCCCAAGAAAAGAAAATCTGTCACTGCTTCCACTTTCTCCCCTTCTATTTGCCATGGAGTGATGGGACCGTATGCCATGATCTTTTATACATATTGAGTTTTAAGCCAGCTTTCACTCTCCTCTTTCACCCTTATCAAAAGGCTGTTTAGTTCTTCTTCACTTTCTGCCATTAGAGTGGTGTTATCTGCATATCTGAGATTGTTGCTATTTCTGTCTGCAATCTTGATTCCAGGTGTGATTCATCCAGCAAGGCATTTCACACGATGTACTCTGCATATAAATGAGTACGTCTCTCACATCTCCTGCAATGGCAGTTGGGTTCTTTACCATTCGCACCACCTAGAAAGACTCATGTAAAAGAGTATGTATCTGCCAATCCCAAACTCCTAATTATTCCCTCCCCTCCCTTTCCCCTTTGATAACCATAAGTTTATTTTCTATATCTGTGAGTTTGTTTCTATTTTTTGACTGTTTCTGTTTTGTAAATAAGTTCATTTGTATCTTTTTTTTTTTAATTTTTAAAAAAATTTAAGTAAGTGCTATCCTGTGATATTTGTCTTTCTCTGATTTACTTAATATGATAATTTCTAGGTCCACCCATGTTGCTACCAATGGCATTATTTCCTTCATTTCTAATGGCTGAGTAATAGTCCATTGTTTACATGCACCACATCTTTACCTATTCATCAGTTGATGGGCACTTGAGTTGCTTCCATGTTTTGGCTATTGTTTATAATAACAATACAGTGTTGCTGTGAACATTAGGGTACATGTAAGTGGTGTCTTAAAGGGCTTTTCTCATTCACTTCTCTTTGTGTTGACACCACCTCTGCCAAATAGCTTAGAAATGGATGAATTTGTTGACTACCAGAGAGATAGATGTGTTCTTATTTTTCTGTTTTAACTTGGCCACGTTTTGATACAATTTATGGATGGCATCACTAACTCAATGGACATGAGATTGAGTGAACTCCAGGAGCTGGTGATGGACAGGGAGGCCTGGCATGCCAGGATTCATGGGGTCACAGAGTCGAACACGACTGAGCGACTGAACTGAACTGAACTGATGGGTGTTATATTTGCTTTTCTGTATCATTCATAACTTACTTAAATTCCCTATAGTGTTTGATGGCAAGGTTTCTTATATTATTAAAATCACAGTATTTTTTTCATTTTGCAATATGTGATTTTTTTCTTCAGTATTTTTCACCTCAGATAACTTTTTATAATCTGTTTTCCTGGACTTATGCTTCTTCCAGAGAGAACAATTCTTTGAAATAATCTCCTAGTGTTCAGACCTTGATGGAATTAAAGCTTGTTATTGCCTATTTCACTCAGCTATTTTCACACTAATTTTAGAGACAGAAGCAAAAAAAATGATGGGTAGAAAAATATGCTGAAGGGAGTATGGTTGTTGTTGTCATTTAGTCACTAAGTTGTGTTCGACTGTTTGTGACCCCCATGGACAATAGCCCACCAGGCTCCTCTGTCCATGGGATTTTCCTGGCAAGAATACTGGAGTGAGTTGCCAGTTCCTTCTGCAGGGGATCTTCTCGAGCCAGGGATTGAACCCAGGCTTCCTGCAAGTCTCCTGCATTGACAGGCAGATTCTTTACTGATGAGCCACAGAGGAGAGAGTGACTGAGGATAAGAAGTGGGGTTCTGTTTTCACCTGCCACTCATGCTCAGGCCAAGGTCTTATTCTGTCTTTCAAAGGCAGATTTTTTTTTTCCTTTCAGCTTGTGATTTTTTTTTCCCCGCTGTGGCTTAAGTCACTTTTCAACTGAATTCAGTTCAATCTAGACCAGTCCAATCAATGTTCATGCAGCATTTCACAGTGTGCTGGTGAAACAGTTCTCAAGAAAATGGCTCAGATTGGTAGTTTTGTCAATTTCCTTGGTGTAAATACTCCCATTAGAGCCAGTTTCCTGCTACCAACCTGATTTACTGAAAGCAAAGCTGTAAAGAATTGCCCATTGCTTGCTGCTGCTGCTGCTGCTAAGTCACTTCAGTCGTGTCCATGTCTCAGCTAATTCAGCACAACACTGAGAATACATACATACATACAGATATTTGTCGATTTTAGATACTAGAATGATTTTAAAAAGATCTTAGCTTATGTGCTAGGGCTTCCCTTGTGGCTCAGCAGGTAAAGAATCTGCCTGCAAAGTGGGAGATCTGGGTTTGATCCCTGGGTAGGAAAGATCCCCTGCAGAAGAGAAAGGCTACCCACTCCAGTATGCTGGCCTGGAGAATTCCATGGACTGTATAGTCCATGGGTCTCAAAGAGTTGGACATGGCAGAACGACTTTCACTTTCTCAGCTTATGTGTGAAGACATTACATCATTTTCCCTTTAATCTTCACCCTAACCTCTTTTTTAAAAAAATATTTATTCATTTATTTCTGGCTGTACTGGATCTTTGGGGCTGCATACGGGCTTATGTCTCACACGGGCATCTCATCGCAGTGGCTTCTCTTTGTGATGCAGGGGTTTAGTTACCCCACAGCACGTTGGATCTTCCAGGACCAGAGGTTGAACTAGTGTCCCCTGCATTGGCAGGCAGATTCTTAACCACTGAACCACTGGGGAAGTTCACCATAACCTCTTAAGGTGATTAATTTTATCCTTCTTTTGAAGACGAGGAATTTAGGCAGGCTGACCCACCATGGGCCCACATAGCCCTTCTGCCATGTGCCCTAAGGGCTCGCTGACTTTACAAGACCAGGTTCCTGCACCCACACGCTCAGCTGTCAGTCTGTGTCTTACACACTTGACTCTCCTGACCCCCTCTTCTCTTCCCCACAGCTCTGGGTTCGGGTGGGAATCTTGTGCTTTTAGCCCCAGTGCCTTGCTTATGTCACTTTCTCTGGCTTGCAAGTCCCTGCTAGCCATGTCTGTCCAATGTCCTTTTCTTTATCTCCTCGTTTTTGTCCTCCGTACACATCACATTCTCCAGAGAGTCTCCCTGATGCTCTCAGAAGGTGCAGCCTTCCCTTCCCTTGAACCCTCTTACCATTTTGTTTAGATTTCTCTTGTGCTTCTTAACTCATGTCTTCTTAACTAGATTTATTGCATCTGCACACCAGTGGATTGAGTGGAGGTACTTAACTTTTTTCAAAGACTGTACGGGCAATTCTGAAAGCCTCAGTGGCCAGCATCAGGAATCTTTCCCTTCTCTACTTCTGCACAACTGATGCCTCCTCTGTTAGTCTTTCCAAGCCAGGGAATGTTAGTGATATAAATCTGATCTGGTCTTCTTACTCTTTTATCCTGTTTTTTTTTTTTTTAATTCATCACTTATCACATATTTATTGAGCTCCTATCATATGCCAGATACTGAGTGTTTGATCTTGGTATTCAACGGCGAGCAAACATGGGGTCCTTGGAGACAAAAAGTCTAGTGGGAAAGACAGACATTCACTGAATAATCACAAGACTGTGTTGAGCAGATGTTAACTGGGAATTTCCATCCTCTTGGAGTCTCAGTTGAGGACTCAAGGCTGAGAATAATGGGCAATCTGTGCCCACACATTCATTTAAGACTTGCCAAATCCCAGTTGGATCTGATATTAGCCATCTCCCACTTTTACCACTTTTTATAAGAGAAAACTAGAAATT
Source organism: Aepyceros melampus (assembly GCA_006408695.1). Classification (NCBI taxonomy): domain Eukaryota; kingdom Metazoa; phylum Chordata; class Mammalia; order Artiodactyla; family Bovidae; genus Aepyceros; species Aepyceros melampus. The sequence continues at coordinate 134,233 of SJXQ01012333.1, forward strand.
CAGACAGAACGAATAGCTGAAGCAAGTCATCAAGGTAGAGAGCTATTAGTTGATAAGGGAATGCCCTCTCCCTTCCCTTTGTATGTGGGAGGGGAGGGAGGAATAATACTGTCTAGCTCCTAACCTGGTGGCAAAATCCTCAAGACATCACTGAGAGTGTCAGAGGTGACTGCAAGGAAGAAACCATCTTGTTCTCCAGGTAGATGTGTGCTGAGCTTGAACCTGAAAGCCATTCAGCTCTTACGGGATGAGAGAAATGTGAGGGCGCTTCACCCACCCCCAATGTTTGATATCTTATGTGAACACAGAAACTAGGGAATTCTGAAGGCAGAAGGCTATTTGGACAAAACAGAGCAGTGTAGAAGCAGCTATTAAAGAGGCAAGGATGTATGCATTTCCCTAGAGATACAAGGCAGTAAGGATGGCAGCTGAAACTGGACCACTTCAGTGGGACCTCTTGAGCCAGGAGGGTGTCCTCCTGGGATGAGGAGGCCAAGAAGAAGCCATGTAGTGTATCACCAAGTGCAGAAGCTGAGGCTGGTGTGGGGACAGCTGAGGGCATCCTCCCAGAAGTTTATCACCCATTGTTGCTGTTGTTCAGCCCCTAAGTCCTGTCTGTCTCTTTGCGACCCCAGCAAAGAGTCTGGACTGCAGCATGCCAGGCTCCTCTGTCCTTAACTAGCTCCTGGAGTTTGCTCAAATCATGTCCACTGAGTCCGTGATGCTATCACCCATATCAGAAACCTATATACTACTGATACTATGGATAAAATAGATGACTAATGAGAACCTACTGTGTAGCACAGGGATCTCTACTCAAGCTCTAGGGTGACCTAAGTGGGAAGGAAATCCAAAAAAGAGGGGGTGGAGGTATATGTATATGAATGGCTGAGTCATTTTCTTGTACAGCAGAAGCTAACACATTGTAAAGCAGTTATATGACAAGAAAGTTAATTAAAAAATAAAAAGAAACCCATGTGACATGAAGCTGCCTCAGAAAACCTCTGATGTTCCTGAGAAATGTTCAACCAGAGAAAGAAAGCATTTGAATACCTGGGGCCCTGAGCAGATATTGGCAGCCAGGATAAAATCATACAAGTAGCATCCATTAAGTAAAAATAATTTGGTCACATTTTTCTACTTCCCTTTTCTCTCTGCTCTGACTCTAGGCGTGCCCCAAGTCAAGGAGAGGTAGAAGATGGGGGAAGATTGAAAAGCATAACAGATTATCAGCTGGAGCCTGAGAAGGGACAAGCTTTGTACTGGATGTGATTTGGGGGTATTGATTTTGATTTGTCTTTTTATGCTGGAAAATGAGTCACAACTGACTTAACAAGAGGGTTTGCATCATTCAAAGTCGCTAGAAAGCTAAGGAATTTGCTGGAGTTGTCATGAAAGGGGAGAGGCAAAGATCCAGCAGGATTTGATTGGAAGAAGTGACAGAAGAAAAATGAAGCTATTTCTAATTTATATCTCATGTAAGACATAGATGATCATTTGACAAATTCATGAAACTCTGGAGAGTGTTCTGAAGGGAAACTAAAGAGTGTGATGGGAATATTTAGCAAGGCAACCTCCATGAGACCTTGAGCTTATCTGAAAAAATGATGTGTGATCTGATACATGAAAAGGGAACGGTCATTAACCAGGAGGAGCAGTGGGAAAGCACTTCTAAGATGTGGGAATGCCATGTGCAAAGGCCCTGGGGTAGAAGAGAATGGTTGGAAAGAAGGCCATTGAAAGGCGCAAAGGATGGCATATGTCTGAAGGGAGGATATGCCTGGAACAGGCAGGGCTCTGCTGGCCTTTGAAGGTTCTGATCTTTATTCTGAAGGGCTGTGAACAGGATTTTATGGGGCGGGCTGTCAACTGTCCATCAACCCCTGTTACAATATGAAGTTGTTGCAAATAGAGGTGATGCTGACTGTCACTTTCCTGGCTCTTCCAGGTGACATCAATAAACTAAAGAGACTTTCTTTGGCATCTGAATTGAATCTGCTTTCATTACTAAAAAATGTAAGTTCATTTTTAAAAAATATTTCTTTCTTTATTTGGCTGTGCCAGGTCTTAGCTGTGGCGTGGGGGGTCTAGTTCCCTGATCAGGGGTGGAACCTGGGCCTCTTGCATTGGAAGTGCAGAATCTGAGCCACTGGACCACCAAGAAAGCCTCCAAAAGTTGTAAATTCTTGTGAGAAAAGCTGTCTGTATATTTAAAAAAAGACAATTCATGTATGCATGTCAACAAATGACGTTGACCTCTGGCAATGTACCAGGGGCTGTTTCAGGAGATGGGCTGAAAGAGGAGGACAGGATTCTAATGCTGCCAAGCTCACTCTAGTGGGGATTTCAAGTTATTAGGAAAGAGAGGTGCCTCCAAGGCCATCTGCCTGGCTTTCCCATTTTGTAGATGAAAAAACAGCTTCATTGAAAAGTGACACTTCCAAAGGTTACATTTATTCATAAGACCAGAATTAGAACTCGGGTCCCCTGTATATCATTTCCAAGATCCTCTCTCCTGCAAGCTGGCTTAAAACTCAACATTCAAAGATCTAAGATCATGGCATCCGGTCCCATCACTTCATGGCAAATAGAAAGGGAAAAGCAGAAGTGGTGGCAGATTTTCTTGGGCTCTAAAATCATTGATGGTAACTGCAGTCATGAAATCAGAAGACGCTTGCTTCTTGGAAGGAAAGCTATGACATACCTAGACAGCATATTAAAAAGCAAAGACATCACTTTGCCAACAACATCCGTCTAGTCAAAGCTATGGTTTTTCCAGTAGTCATGTATGGATGTGAAAGTTGGACTATAAAGAAAGTTGAGTGTTGAAGAATTGATGCTTTTGAAGTGTGGCATTGGAAAAGACTCTTGAGAGTTCCTCGAACTGCAAGGAGATCCAACCAGTCCATCCTAAAGGAAATCAACCCTAAATATTCATTGGAAGGACTGATGCTAAAGTGGGAGCTCCAATACTTGGGCCACATGATGAGAAGAACTGATTCACTGGAAAAGACCCCGATGTTGGGAAAGATTGAAGGCAAAAGGAGAAGAGGGTGGCAGAGGATGAGATGGTTAGATAGCATCCCCGATTCAATGAACATGAACTTGAGCAAACTGGGAGATAGTGAAGGACAGGGAAGTCTGGCATGCTGCAGTGTCTGGGCTCACAAATAGTCGGACATGACTTAGCAACTGAACAACAATAACTCCTCTGCATAGACAGCATAGCCGATCACCAGGACCTGATTCCTGAGTTCCTGACTGGAGAAGACACAGTGCTATTTTTCATACGTATTTTTCATATTTTTCATATATGTATTTTCATACATATATTTTCCAGTATTTTTCATATACTTAAATACCTATTATTATGGATAACTGAGAATTAACATAATGATATTATCCCAGACCATAATACTTGATTCTCACCTTTCTGCCCCAAACGTCGCTTCTTGTATTTTAAGTCATAAGAAAATCTGAAAAAGTTACAGAAAATATTAAACATACAGAAAAGTAAGAGATCGAATGGAAAATGACTTGCAACGCACCCACTACTCCAGCTCAATGGTTCCCAGGGGGAATATTATTTCATCAACACCCCTAACTCACTGGTCCCCCACTCCTGCATTTGGTATGTTTGGAAGCAAATGCCACATATCATATTATCTAACTATTTCAGGAAAACCTAGGAATTTTTATCATCTTGGATAATAACAGAGCGATTGACACCATGCAGCCTTGTCAGCCCTGGAGACCTTTTAACAACACAACAAAAAAGGCATTCTTTAGGCAATTCAAAAATGTCTTAAAAGCACTTTACGCACAAACTGTTAGACTGTGCACTAAAAATTCCAAAATGTAATTTTATGCAGCTGTCAGGCTTTCTCAGTGAAGTTTTCAGAGTTCACGGGGAGCTCTCTGATGACTTGTTACAGAAATTCCAAGAAGGTTTGAGCTCTTTAAAGGCCTGTCTATGGACCCGTGAGTTTTGGGAAAGAACACAGTTCAGGGCTGGCCTTTGGTCCTGCTGCACATGCAGGAGAGGTGAGGCTGCTGCCAGGTGCTCTGGGTCTTGGCTTTTGCTAATGTAACCTGTCATGCCGTCCGAAGATTGTTTAGGAAACACAAGAGAACTAGCACCGTCCTTAAAATGTTAGGGAGTCCTGGGATCTTGGGATCCAAAGGCCAACAGAGTGATGTGCATTGCCTCGGGAATTTAATCAGAGTTGGCAGGCACAGAATGGAGCCTGTCAGCCCTGGAGAAGGATCTCAGCGGGGCTGGACAGGCCTCCTCCATCCCTGCAGTGGTGCAGACAGAAAAGAGAGACTGGGGAAACGCTGACCTGGAAAGCAGACCACAGGAACCAGAACTCCGCGCCTTTGCATAACCACGTTTGTGCTTCCTGTAGCACTGACTTCAATTCGCACATCTCCCTGAGAAAGATTTGGCATATAAGAGATTCTGCACCTTTATTATTTTTTTTTAATTTTCATATTCTGGTGTGTGTGTGTGTTCTTTTTTAAACTGACATATAGCTGACATATGACATTTTATTAGTTCCAGATGTACCGAATAATGGTTTCATATATGCAATATTGCAAAATGATCACAAGTCTAGTTGACATCTAACACCACATGTAGTTACAAACTGTTTTCTTTTTTTTTTCTTGTGATGAGAACTTTTAAGATTTACTCTCTTCAGTTCAGTTCAGTTGCTCAGTTGTGTCCGATTCTTTGCAACCCCATGGACTGCAACATGCCAGGCCTCCCTGTCCATCACCAACTCCTGAGTTTACTCAAACTTGTGTCCATTGAGTTGGTGATGCCATCTAACTGTCTCATCCTCTGTTGCCCCCTTCTCCTCCTGCCCTCAATCTTTTTACTCTCTTAGCAACTGTCAAATATACAATATAGTATGATTAATCATGGTTGCCATGCTATATATTATATCCCAGGACCTATTTATCTTATAACTGGAGGTTTGTGCCTTTGACTGTCTTCACTCATTTCATCTACCTCCCGCCCCCACATCTGGCCACCAACAATCTGATCTCTGTGTCTATGACTTCACCATTTTTTTTTTTAATATTCCACATAGACATGAGGTGATAAGGTGTTTTTTTCCCCTCTGTCTTGCCTATTTAATTTAGCAAAATGTCCTCAAGTTTCATTCATGTTATGGCGAACAGTACAATTGCCTTCATTTTTATATGGCTAAATAATATCCCATTGTATAAATGCATGTATATACACTATATTTTCTTTATCCATTCATCCATTGATGAACACTCAGAGTGGTTTCTGAGATGCCATATCTTTGAGCAATAGACAATAAAATATAGTTGCCATTCGTCAAGAGTTTATTAGGGCAAGGCACTGTCCTAAGTGTTTTCTGTGCATTTCTTATTTATTCTTTACCAAGAGCACATGAAGTAGCAACTATGATTTCCTCATGATAAGGGAGGAGGGCTGAGGTTAGGGTCAGGTGGGCTAGGCTGGTAAGGGGCAGAGCTGGACTCCAAAACCCTTGCCTTCACTAGTGATCACCTCATCCATATGGGTAAAATTCAAAGATTGCTCCAATTTTGGATTAGGAGTCTGTCTTTCATGACATTTAACACGTTCAACAGCAATGAGAATGAGAAACTTCTATTAAAATGTGCTGCATCAAAATTAAGCACAGGAAGGAGATGCGGTGATGGTGGAGGACAGACTTGCCCCTGCTCCTTTTGTCTTCGGGAGGAGGGATTTCCCCCAAACACTCCACCCCTTCATTTATTCTACCCCACAGAAGGGGTATAGATGGATTTGGACATTTGGGAACAACTAGGTTGTGCTCCACTCAATTGACTGGGGATGAAAATCTGCTCAGTTTCAGAGAATCTTGATTAAGAAGCTCCTTTGCATCACACCAAAACAATATTCTTAAAAAGGTATAATTTATAGAGAGTATAAGTTACTCTTTTCTGTGTACTGTCGAATGAGTTTTGACCAATGTATACAGTTGTGTAAGTCACAGATTAAAGACAGAGCAGTTCCATCCCTTCCTAATTGTTTCTTCATGTCCCCCTGTAGGAAGAACTCTCCTCCATTCTAACCACTGGCAGCCACTGACCTTATTTCTTGCCCTACAATTTTGCCTTTTCCAGGATGTCATAGAAAATGAGCCATACAACATGTGGCTCTTGAGTTTGTATTCTTTCACTGAGTGTAAGCTTTTGAGAGTCATTCACGTTCCTTTCCCTCCAGAGGACTATTCTGCTAGATGGGAGCACCACGGTTGGTTTGTCTATGTACCAGCTAAGGGACGTTAGACTTTCCTCCAGCGTTTGACTCTTCTAAATTAAAGCTGCAATAAACATTCATGCACTGATCTTTGTATGGTCTTTCCATTTCTATTTCACTGGTCTTTGTGTGGACACATATTTCCATTTCTCTTGGCTAAATACCTAGATTGCTGGTGAATACCTTAAGTGTATTAAGTGTATTGAGAGTTGGACCATAAAGAAAGCTGAGTGCCAAAGAACTGATGCTTTTGAACTGTGGTGCTGGAAAAGACTCTTTGAGAGTCCCTTGGACTGCAAGGAGGTCAAACCAGTCCATCCTAAAGGAAATCAGTCCTGAATATACATTGGAAGAACTGATGCTGAAGCTGAAGCTCCAATACTTTGGCCACCTAATTTGTAAAACTGACTCATTGGAAAAGACCCTGATTCTGGGAAATATTGAAGGCAGAAGAAGAAGGGGACAACAGAGGATGAGATGGTTGGTTGGCATCACTGACTCGATGGACTTGAGTTTCAGCAAGCTCAGGGAGTTGGTGCTGGACAGGAAGCCTGGCATGCTACAGCCATGGGGCCACAAAGAGTCAGCCATGCCTGAGTGACTGAACTGAACTGAACCTTAAGTGTATATTTAACTTCATAGGAAACCGCTGAACTGTTTTCCAAAGAGCCTATGCTATTTTGTATTTCAGCAGCAATGGATGTAAGTTCTTATCTCCACATCCTTGCCAGCATTTGGTATTACTGATTTTGCATTCGAATTTTGAGTGAGTGAAGTCAGTCAGTCGTGTCTGACTCTTTGCGACCCCGTGGACTGTAGCCCACCAGGCTCCTCTGTCCATGGGATTCTCCAGGCAAGAATACTGGAATGGGTTGCCATTTCCTTCTTCAGGGGATCTTCCCAACCTAGGGATCGAACCCAGGTCTCCCGCACTGCAGGCAGACGCTTTAACCTCTGAGCCACCAGGGAAGCCCCTAGCCATTCTAATTTGTATGCAGTGGCACTGCACTGGGCTTGCCTAGTGGCTCAGTGGTAAATAATTCGCTTGCAATGCAGGAGTCACCGGAGACACAGGTTGGATCTCTGGGTCAAGAAGATCCCGTGGAGGAGAGCATGGGAACCCACTCCAGAGCTCAGGCCTGGAGAATCCCATGGACAGAGAAACCTGTAGGGCTATCGTCCATAGGGTCACAAAGAGCTGGACACGACTGAAGTGACTTAGCACGCATGTCCAAATGGCATTGTGCTGTGGTTTTAATTTGCATTTCCCTAATGATGTTGATCTTTCTGGTGGCTTAGACGGTAAAGCATCTACCTGCAATGCGGGAGACCCGGGTTTGATTCCTGGGTTGGGAAGATCTCTGGAAAAGGAAATGACAATCCACTCCAGTACTCTTGCCTGGAAAATCCCATGGACAGAGGATCCTGATAGGCTACAGTCCATGGGGTCACAAAGAGTCGGACATGACTGAGCGACTTCACTTTCACTTTAATGATGTTGAACATCTCCTCATGTACTTATTTGCCATCTGTATACCTTCCTTGCTGAAGAATCATTTAAAATATTTTTCATTTTGGGTTATCTGTTTATCATTGGTTGTAAAAATTTATATATCTAGATATAAATCAGATGTGTGTTTTACAAATAGTTTCCCTAGTCCGTGATTTGCTTTTATTAACTGTGTCTTTTGAAGAGAAGCATTTCAAATAGAGTTTATGAACTCTATTTGAAAGAAAGCTTTTATAGTTAGTGTTTATATATCCTATTTAAGAAATCTTTGCCCAAATCAAGGTCACAAATGTATACTTCTAGAAAATTTACAGTTTTAGTTTTTACATTCAGGTTTATGATCCCTTTTAATTTTTTTTATATGGGGTAAGACAAGGGCGAAGTTTTTATTTCTTTGCACATTAAGGGTCAAGTTTTTTTTTGTGTGTGAATACATATAGAATGGCCAGACCATTTACAATGGATTTTTGACCCACAACCTGAGGCAACCTGCCCAGGAAATCAACCCTCTTACCTACCATGACAGCCAAAAAAGCCAGTCTGTTATATGTTAGATTCGTGGGAAGTCAGACTGCTATTTCCAGTAACAATGCAGGAAATCAAACAGTAACCTCTGCAACAGTCAGCCTCAAATGTACAGAACTTGATTAACAACTGACAGCTTCCCTAGTTATTATCTCTACTTCCAACTTAAAGTCCAACCAGAGAAAGCCAAATATACACTGCAACCAGTCATATAGGATGCCCCACTTCTAATTACCCCACCTGCAACTCTCCTATGCAGTCGGGGCATGCTTGAAGCCCCCTCTGTCTCCCACCATAAACGTTTCCACTTCTCTGCCAGCCTTTGAATCTCTGCCAAAATTCAAGTGTTGGTGGCTGACTCCCTTGCTAGAACAAGCTCTGAATAAATAGCCTGTCCTTCTTCTCACTTAGTTGGTCTTCATTTATTTCCACAGTGTGAATGCCAACAATGCTTTGTTTATTTCTCAGTTTCCATAAAGCTCTGGCAGGGAACGTGGGTACTATTTATTAAAGTCCTCAATAAATGTGGATGCTTTTGAACTGTGGTGTTGGAAAAACTCTTGAGAGTCCCTTGGACAGCAAGGAGATCAAACCATTCAATCCTAAAGGAAATCAACCCTGAATATTCACTGGAAGGACTGAGCTGAAGCCCCAGTACTTTGGTCACCTGATGCAAAGAGCCAACTAATCGGAAAAGACCCTGATGCTGGAAAAGATCGAAGGCAAATGAGAAGGGGGCAGCAGAGGATGAGATGGTTAGATAGCATCACTTACTCAGTGGACGTGAGTTTGAGCGAACTCTGGGAGATGAAGAAAGACAGGGAAGCCTGGTGTGCTGCAGTCCAGGGGGTTGCAAAGAGTCAGACATGACTCAGCGACTTAACAACAACAAAATGCACTCAGGTTCCATCCATGTTGTCTCAAACAGCAAGAGTTTCTTCTTCCTAATGGCTGAATAATATTTCATTATGTATGCCATCTCTTCCTTATCCATTCAACCTGTGATGGGCACTTAGGTTGTTTGCATGTTTTGGCTGTTGTGAATAACACTGCAATGAACATGAAAAGGCAGATCTCTCTTTGAGATCCTGTTTTCCTTTCCTTTGGATAAATACCCAGAAGTGGGATTGCTGGATCATCTACTTGTTTTTTCTTTAACCCAATATTATATCATAAGCATTTCTCCTCTGTTATTCTTTGGAACCATTAACAGCCAAAGAATATCCATCAAGAAATTGTACCATCATTTAATCTCTGCCCCCTTTTATTAGACAATTAAACTATTTCCATTTTTTCCTATAATAAATGAGATTATATTGAAAATTTTTGTGCAAAAGCCTTCATCCCTATTTAGGATTATTTCCTTAGGATAGATTCCCAGAAATGGAATTACTGGGTCAAAAAATTTGGATGTTTTATGTCTCTCTTGGTACATGCTGACAAACTGCCTTCCAAAAGGCTGTGTGAATTTATACTGCCCCATCCCTTTATGAAAACAAAGGCACAGGAATGTAAGCCCGTTCACAGTCAGGCACTGATAGTCCCTGGAACACAGGCAGAGCCAAGAATCTCTCATTTGAAGTAACGCTAAAGGTCAGCAAATCTGACCTCCACTGAGACTCGATCCTAGAAGTGTGTTTTGTGGAGAGAAAGTCCAAATTTGCTTCACAGCATTGTTGGTAATTGTACCCTCTCTGGGCTGGGTGGCCCCAGAGTCTTTACACAACCTCAGCCTGGGGCTAAGCCCTGGTCTTTGTAATTTTGTAGAACTAGTCCCATGATCGCAAAGAGTCAGACACGACTGAGCGACTGAACTGAACTGAACTGAGTCCCATGATGGGCACACAGTGGGCACTCCATCCATCTGGGCAGATCAGATAAGAGGCTCAAAGGCTGATTGAAGCCCTCTCATTATCCCCCCGGGTAGACAGCACTGGCAAGACACCAGTGGCAGCTTTGTATTGGGACTGAACAGTTGCCTCTCGTATGGCCAGAGCTCAAGGGCACCAGAGACCCCCAGTCCCTAAGACAGACTCCTCTTCTAAGGGGTCTTGGTAGTATGGGACACTCTTAAAAGCTTTCTAGGGATCCTTGCTCAAAGAGTCCCACGATCAGGGAGGAATCACGTGACCAGGGAGGAATCACGTGACCAGGGAGGTAGACTCCATTTCTATGTCTTCTGCACTCAAGTGTCAGGCCTTCCTGGCCCTCATCTCAAGGTTCTATCCTGACTTGGACCTACCCATGACTTTCACCCTAATCAGGCCTTTCAACCTGGCCTTCCCTCAGCTTACAGGCTATTTAGAACCCGTCACTTTTCCAGATCCTGCTGGAAGCTGGCTCTGCCAACTCCAGGCAGTTGACTCATTCCATGGAGATCTATCCAGCACCCCCAGGACCAGCCACTGGCCATGTGCTCGGGGTGGGGGGTGGACAAGCCCACTCTAGTCCTTGTATACACTTGATTCTCTTCACGCTCTGTGACTTTGCACATTGCTCCTCTCTTTCAACCTGCGAGATCTTTCTTTCTGTTTCCTTGCCTGATTCACTCCCACATTCATTCAAAAAATCTTCATTAATATTAAGCTCTGTGCCTAGGCTTGGTCAACACTCGGTCACTTCCTCTTCTTACAACCTTGGAAGGTAGTTACTGTTACCAGTATTTTCATTTTATACAGAGAAAAGCTGTAAGAGGTGAGTTTCTCATCTGAGGCTGAACAGTCTTAGACTCTTAGCCACTATATTTTACTGCCCCTTTTAGTAGCTACATATGCTGAAGACAGCAAGAGCTACAAAGCAAAAGAAGAGAGGCTGGTGATAGAGATGAAACACAGGGAAACTACTTTAGTTCGAAGGATCAAGGCAGACAACTCTAACACTCAAGAGGATTCCTAGGGGTGACTTCACTAGGTAAAGACAGGAAAATAGCCTTCCAGGAAGGGAGACAAACATGTATAAAGGTCTTGTGGCAGGAGAGGGCTTTGGGAACTCTAGGAAATAAAAGGACAGCGGGTTAGAGCTTATAGGATAAGATAGCCTGCAAGAGAGAATGTCAGAGAAATAGGCAAGGTGATGTCATTTCAGAGCTTGAAAAGCTTGACTTTTATTATAGGAGAGATGGGAGCCATTAGTTAGGGGGAAACTAAAATCTCTATCACGCTGAAAATGAAGCTCTGGTTGTGTGGGGAATGGGTCCAAGGGGGCTGGGCTGGGGAGATTTCTGATCACTTGGGAGGCTGATGCACATAAGCAGGCAAGAGATGGTTATGTTGGTCACTGTGGTGGTAGGAGATGGAGAAAAGGAGAGATTTTTTAATAGGAGAGATTTTTGAACATATGCTTAAGTCCTGGAGGATCAGACAGGGTGTCCTGGGGGAAGCCCCTTCTGCGCTCCTCAACACCAGCTGGCCCCAGCACTGTCTCTACTCCCACGGACCTCACTCTCTAATCAGCCTCTTGTCTGCATCTTATCTCCTCTGCTTCCTCTCTGGGTTGTGAACTATCTGGTGTTTATTGTTCTGTTCGCGGCTGTACCTCTACTCTGGAGCATGGTCGGTGGTTGATAAAGGTTTTTAAAATGTGCTGAATGGGTCGTTTACTGTGTCATTTACATCTCTGAGCAAGATTTGTATGCATCATCTTGTGTACGAGGCTCAGCAAGCTCGTGTGAGGTGGTTACTATTTCATCTCCATTTTACAGATGAGGAAACAAAGGCAGACAGTGCCAGCTGCCTTTTCCACTCTCATGTAACTGTGAGGTGTAGAGCCAAGGCTAGAATCCAGGTGTACTGGTGACAAAGACCCTGTGTGGGTCACCCAGCTACGCTCCCTGCTTGCACCTCCCCCAGGGGTACCCACCAGGAAAGCAGGGTCCTTTCTTGGATTGCCGTCACAGTAGACAACCTGGCCCAGGGCAGCAGGCACCAAGTAGGTGTGCGTGGCACTCAATGCATGTGTCATTGCTCAGTTATGTCTGACTCTGTGACCCCAGGGGCTGTAGCCCTCCAGGATCCTCTATCCTTGGAATTTTCCAGGCAAGAATACTGGAGAGGGTTGTCATTTCCTCCAGAAAGGGGATCTTTCTGACCCAGGATCAAACCTGTGTCTCCTGTGTCTGCTGCACTGCAGATGAATTCTTTACCAGCTGAGCCATTGGGGGAAGCATGGTACTCAATCAAACCTAATTAGAAAAAAGGGATGGAGTGCTGATACTTCTTACAACATGGACGAACCTTGAAAACATTGTTCTGATTGAAAGAAGCTAGACACAAAAGGCCATGTATTATATGAGTCCATTTGTACGAAATATCCAGAATAGATAAACTCATAGAGACAGAAAGCAGATTGGGAATTGCTAAGGGCTGGAGTTGAGAGTGAGAAATGGGGAATGACTACTAAATGGGTTCAGAGATTTCTTTGGGGATGATGAAAATATTTCAGATCTTGAAAGAAGAGGTGGCTGTAAACATTGTTAACACAGTGGATGCCACTGAATCAAGATGGTTAATTTTAAGTTATGTAAGTTTCACCTTGATAAAAAATGCATGGGAATGAAATGTACTAGCTTCCAGTTAGTAGTTAACCAAGGAGCAAGAAAAGGATCAAAAATGGGATTTTAGCTAAGCCTATCATTTTTTATTTCTTATAAATAATCTTTAAATTTCTTTATAAAAAGATCTGAAGCAAAAAAAAAAAAAATCTGCCATTCCTTAAGTGGTTGCTGGAAATTCTTTCATATAGAGAAATGGAGCTTAAAGACAGTGCAGCAGCTGAGTGAGAAGCAGAGTTGGCCACAGCTCAGCCCAATTCTCTTTCCGTCGAAGCCTCTGACTTCACTGTAAAAGGAGAGACTTCACACTGTGTGTTGTGGCCACAGTTCCTGTCGCAGGATGAATGCAGGGTTGAGGTGAGACCTAACCAACGGCAGGTATCAGCTTCCCACCACTAGTCTCTCTTCTTTTCAGTGGAAGAGGAGTTGTCAAGGCACACAGGCACATGAGTGGAAGGTTGAGTCTCCCCAGCTGAAACCAAATCCAATGTGGTGGAAAGAGCTGGTGCTGCTCAGGCTTGTAGGGGAGCGGGGTTCAGGCACCAACACTTACTGAGAGCCCCCAGGACCCTTCCTGGACCCCACCACTGAACACGTGCCAACATGGCTAACTTTCAGAGCGACCTCTTGGGTAGGTTGCCTTTGCCTGCGTTCTGTAGCTGAGAAGATGAAGGCTCAGACGAGAACCATTCTCAGGGTAACAGGGGAACAAGACAGGGATGGGATTCAGAGAGAGAGTCTGTGTTCACCGCAGCGCCTCCAGCCTGAGAAAACCCCTGGCACGTAGAAGGTGCTGAGTCAGCATTTGTTCAATGAATGGTAGCAAAACAAGATACATTCTCTAATGGCCCAACGGCTTGGTAAAGATGCAAAGAAGCCAAGCCTGCCAGGGGGCAGGGTTGTTCATAGGCTGTTTGGGCAAATGTGAAGTGATACACTTAGTGGTACCATATTTACATTGACAAATATATACAAAGAGTCTGAAATTTTACCACCTTTGTCTCAACATTTCTACTCTTAGGACTTAATTTAGAAAAATTGTAGGCAAAGCTATACATGTGAAGATGATTATAGAAAGAGATACCTTTCTTTTTCATCATTATATATTACTTGTTCTCAGTTATAGATTGGTTAAGTCAATGGCAGGGCTTCCCTGGTGGCTCAGAGGATAAAGCGTCTGCCTGCAACGCAGGAGACCCAGGTTCGATCCCTGGGTTGGGAAGATCCCCTGGAGAAGGAAATGGCAACCCACTCCAGTATTCTTGCCTGGAGAATCCCATGGACAGAGGAGCCTGAGCGGGCTACAGTCCACAGGGTCACAAAGAGTTGGACACGACTAAGTGAATTCACTTCACTTCACTAAGTCAATGGCACATCAGCAAAAGGACCACTTTGCAGCCATTAAAATCTATGTTCTGTAAGAACATTTAATAACAAAGGCATTAAATTATCACAACCTATTACTTAAAAGAAAAAAAAGAGTAGTGCAGTGTTAGTTGCTCAGCCGTGTCTGACTTCTTGTGACCCATGGACTGTAGCCCACCAGGGTCCTCTGTCCATGGGATTCTCCAGCCAAGAATACAGGAGTAGGTTGCTATTCTTTACTGTCTGAGCTACAGGGAACTCATTTATTTAAAAGAAAAAAAGAGTAGGCTACCAAATACTGTCTCTAGTGTTAGAACACTCATTTTGATTTGCAAAATAATATATGTATCAAAAACATGAGATGTCTCAATTCTAATACTAATGTGCCTGTGGAGGGGTTATGGATGATTTGTATTTTCTACTTTTATTTCTAGTGTGTTTTTCAGGCTTTCTATGAGGGGCAATAAGCATGTTCCTTTTGGTTTTTACAAAGGCAATAAACACTACATAGAAACAAAAACTCACTTTGCCCGCACAATGGCCAGTATCCTGTGTAGATGATAAGAAAGTCCTTTTTCTCAAAGAAATAGAAAGTTGATAATAGAAAAGATCATTTGCAGATATTTACCTCAGTGTATTTTATCTTCTTCCTCTTTTTTTTTTTTTTTTGGCTACTTAATGTATAATTTTAACTTTTTCTCTTCATGATACCAGATTTAAACATTTGATTAAAGTCCCAAATTCTCTTCTACACTTCTTCACTGATGAGTTTGAAGCAAAGGGTCTTGAATTTTAGGCATCTGGGAAAGGCCACGATTTTGGATTTGTTTTGTGAAACGATGTATTTGTTCAGTTGAGCAAGTGTGAAGCAAATGCTTTCAGCGTGTCTATTAATCTTAGGGGCCTGAGTGATGTAAGTGTACGCTCACTCGTGTTTTATAGTGTTTGGTTTCATAAAAATATGTTTAGTTTCAAGGCATTGGCCCCTGTTCTCTGTTTACTAGGAACAAATTTGGAGTATGGAAGGCATCTTGAATTTTTTCCAAAACCTAGTTTGTTTTTTAATCATCGACTGGAACTTTGTGATGGTTATGACTAGCACATTTTGTAAGTACATGAAAACATTTATTTTAATAGGAAAAGCCTCAATAGAATAATACTAGAACCAGAAGTGCCCAACACCACATTTTACCAAAAAACTCCTGCTGGAGGGCTTTAGGGATAGATTTGAATGGCTGTTCCTGCTGACCATACCCAGAAATCACGACAGCATCTTCATGTGGGTCATGATTCTGAAAGGTAGAGGAGGGGAGACAAAGGGATTTTTCCAGAGAGCTGAAGATCTGAAGCCTGATTTATAATAGTTGGAATGCAGGTGAAATTCTCTTTGGATTGCACCAGAATTGTGGTTAATAATGTGCTCAATGACATTATATTATTTTGTGCCTCCAAGAAACATGTTAGACAATTCTTTATGTTCATCAGGGTTCAGAAGTATGAGACGGCACATGGCAATGCTGATGTTGTAATGTTTAGTAAGAAAGTTCCAACACAGAAATGCATGCATAAGATTTTATAGGAAGAAAATACAAAGAAAGAAAAAACATTCTATATTTCAAAAAAGATCAGAAAGAAATGTAAGAATTTTTTTTTTTATGATCTGGAGCTGTGTTTGTTGCTCTCTACCTTTCTCTATTTTCTGACATTCCTAATGATCAGGGATTTGTTTTTAATAATAAGAGACTTATCCACTTAGCCAACAGACAAATGCCAATCACTAAGATTAGAGATTCAAAATAACTAAGTCATGGATCTGTCATGAATAAGGTTGCAGCACCCTCGGGGAAAGAGACGAATAGAAAAGAAGAGCTGCCCTGAAGGACGTATATTTGAGGTCAAAGTGTGAATTATGAAAGCAGTGGCCATTATACTTGAGTGCAGAACCAAAATATTAAAATAAACCAATGCACATGACTTGACCATAAGACATAGTTCTCTCTGTGTGAAAGAACACAATCTCTTTGAGTCTGGGTCATTCTAGTTGTGTGTATTTGAGAGCATGGAATCTCATGTCTGAGGTGGTCCATTGTGCAGGGGGCTGAGTGAATCACACAAGTGTTGGAGCTGAAGCTTGGCAACTTGTCAGGTTGAGGAAAATGCCATGAATTAGTCTCTCGGATCTGTGTCTCCATCAACAGAGGCTGTAAGTTTAATGATGTGTCTCTTGAATATGATAACATTGAAGTACAGTTACCTTGCTCCTTTGGCTCCTGTGTTTTAGATGGATAACCTTCCTTTACTATTTTGGCTATAACGGAAGTGTATCCTTCTAAGCCAGAAGTAGAGTGATAAAGTGCTCAACAAATTGGTTAGAAATCACTTTTCAGAATGAGAGTACAGGCTCTGCGTTAGGTCTCCAGGGGTTTCCCAAAGAGATAGAGCATTAACTTGGATTGAGAGCTGTTTATTTTGGCAGTTGAGAACTCTTATGGGGGGTTTTGGTTAATTTTTAGCATCCCATCCGTGTTGTAAGTGGTTGAGTTTGCTCACACTGGTTATCTCTGCATCAGAGGACTGTTATTAATTCATCACAGAAATACTTCTTTAGTGTCTGCTCTGTTCTGGCCTGTCACAGAGCTGACGGGACAGCAATCAGAAACAGACAAGATCCTTACCTTTGTGGAGCGATAGATAATAAAGACAGACAAATAAATAAGGAAGTGGGTGACGGAGGGGTGGTGCGCAGAGGGCTGCCCTTGTTAGATCCTCGTTGCTGGCGATGTTCATTTTGATAAATTTTGGTGTCAACTGTCAGGGCGAGTGAACAACACCTGGGCTTTGGGGTCGGAGTCACCTGAGTCCTAATCATTGGCCTGGTACCCAATGCCATTGCTAGCTGTATGACCTCAGGAGAGTTACTTTACTACTCTGAGCCTCAGTTTTTTTTTCACTTCTATTTCGGGGACAAGGATACTCCCCATCAGTGTCGTTGTGAAGATGAAATAGGTTAAGGGAAGTGAAGTACATGGATCACAGTGGGTGCTCAAAACTGAGATATCTGCTCTTTTTTATTTAAAAAGTTTTTTGAAATTAATTTTTATTGGATATAGTTGACTTACAGTGTTGTGTTTGTTTCTGCCATACAGGAAAGTAAATAGTTATACATGTAGCCACTCATTGTTAGATTCTGTTCCCACATAGGTCATTAGAGAGTAGAGTCCCCTGTGCCACATAGTAGGTCCTTGTTGATCATCTGTTTTATATACAGTAATGTGATACCTGCTCTTTTTACACGTCTCCATCTCCTATTGTTGGTTCTGTTGGGACCACTGGAATCCTACATTTGACAGCTTTCCCTGATTGTGTCATCTCCTGAAAAATAACTCTGCAGGTATACTTGTGACTTTTCCAAATGTCATTTAGCTTTCATTACTGATTGTAAGCTGAATAATGTCCCCCAAGGATGTTCACATCCTCATCCCCTGCACCTGTGAATATAGAGAAGGGGCTTAGCAGATGTGATTATGTTCAGGGTCTTGAGAGAGGGAAGAGTATCCTCAGTTGATCACATCGGCCACTGAGTCATTCATTGCAAGGGTCCTGAGAAGAAGGAGGCGGGGGGTCAGAAATGTAGAGAGAAGGCGATGTAAAGACAGAGGCAGAGGGAAGTAGAACTGGAGAGAGAAGATGCTTCGATGGCTTTGAAGATGGAGAAGGGAACCAGGAGAGGTGAAATGGAGGTGACCTCAAGGAGACAGAAAAGGCAAGGAAACAGCTTTTCCTCTAGAGCCTCCGAAAGGAACACAGGCCATGAACCCATTTCAGACTTCTGGCCTCCAGCCGTAGAACTGATAACTGGTTTTAGTAAGCCACTGAGTTTGTGATAATTTGTTACAGTGGCGATAGAAAATGAACACGAGTGACACCAGGAGACCAGGCCTGAGCCGCAGGCAACAGTGAGAGCAGAGGTCTCTGAGGCTGGGCCTCTTAACATGGTTTCTGAAGCTAGAATGTATGATTTGAAGTTCAGCCCTACCACCCACTAACAGTGTGGTCCTGAGAATGTGACAGTCTCTCTTGAGAATGTGAGCCTCAGTGTGCCTTCTATAAAATGGGATGAAAGTTAGCATTCGTTTAGAAAATATATTAGCCCATTTGTACATGGTGAGTGATCAATCAACAAAAAAGGTTAGAATAAATGAGTTCTTAGTGAAATGAATGACTGTCTCCCTGGAATAGTGGAGGATGAATGAACTGTTGTTTCCAAGGTGCTAGTTGAAACTCTCCAGCTGTTTGAATGGTATGAAAAATGATTTTAGTTAGTATATATGTTCACAGCTTCCCAGGTGGCTCAGCAGTTAAGAAAGAATCCACCTGCCAGTGCAGGAGCCACAGGAGATTTGAGTTCAATTTCTGGGTCTGGAAGATCCCCTGAAGGAAGAAATGGCAACCTGCTCCAGTATTCTTTGCCTGGAAAATTTCATGGACAGAGGAACCTGGTGGACTACAGTCCATGGTTTCACAAGGAGTCGGATACAACTTAGTGACCGAGCCCGTACACGTATGTTCGTTTCCTTAGCGAGTTTCTCGCCGCGGGGGCCTTTCCCTTCTTGTTCACATATGGAAAGGGCTGCAAACTGGTAACAGGTGTTGATATTTCTCAAAACTCTGTTTTGTCTCTTTCTTAAATTCAGAATTGATGTTGAAGATAGAGCGACCAAATAAAATGTTGCCCTTTGAACTGTTTGCAATTCCACTTGTCTCTGGTAGATCACAGGCTGCCACGTTTCTGCTCTGCAAAAATTAATTCCCCTGATCACTCTGAAAACCAGGGAGATAGCACGTTCACATGAAATGGCTGTATTTCTCTAGGTTTATCTAGTTAGATTCATACTGTTCTTTAATGTAGTTTTATTTTTGAAAAACAGAAGGCACCATTTGTGTGAAATTAGCCTAAGGAAATAGTTCTTGATTCAATAAAAACATCTACACAGAAAGATGTTCATTGCAGCATTAAAAACAACCCCAAAAAATCACAATAAACTATAATGTAACACAATAGAATTGTTAAATGTGTTATGGGATAGTCACTCAGGGGAATACCAGGCAGTTAGTTGAAAGTATGGTTATAATAAGGAAAATATTTGGAATACACTGTTAAAAGAAAAATCAGAAGATGAGGTTTGTTTGGTGTGGATATAACACTTTTTATGATTATAACTCACACATTAGCAACCTAGCAGGAAATATACCAAAATATTGTCATCCATTGTGTTAAGGTAGTAAAATTTTGAATTGTTTTTTCCCCCTCTTCTCTTTATTTTCCAAATATCTAATAAAAGTTATTTACATATCTAAGGGAAAGAATTAGTTTAAAAATGTAATAAGCCAAAGCTTCAAAACGGTATGGAGGAGGTCCAAGAAAATTATAAATACGCTCATCTAAATGAAAATGTCTCAAGAGCTCTGATTTCTTAGATCAGTATTGATGGCAAGAAAACTGGGGTGAGAAATCTTGGCTATTGGCACTTAGCAGGGCAGGTGGAGACCTTTTTTGGCACATATGTGAGGTTTCTAGCTTAAAGTCAACTGATTTGGTTTCATGAAACAAAGAAGAGCCTTTCTTTCCAAAATAATTCAGTTCTGATCATATCAGTAATCCCCATTCCAGCGCAGGGGTTGTGGAGAAAAGAAAGAGAAAGAATAGCAATTATTTACTGCAGTCTGGCTGTGTGCCAAGCTCTGTGCTGAGCATTTTGCGTTCGTTGCTTTCACTCATTCTCACAGGTGTGTTAGGTGGGTCCGCCTACGTGGATTTTACAGAGATGCTCAGAACAGTGAATAATCATTGGGTCAGAGGCAGGTTCAGACCTGGGCTGTCGGATCCTAAGCTTATTAGCTCAACTGAGGACTTGACCAAACTAGGCTGCCCAAGACCCTAAACCTGGTTTTGCATAATGCCTTATTTTTAATTTTTTTTTAATTGGAGTATAATTGCTTTACAATGTGGTTTTAGTTTCTGCTATACAATGAAGTGACTCAGCTAAGTGCATACATATATTCCCTCCCTCTTGAGCCTCTCTCCCACCCCCATCGTACCCCTCTAGGTCATCCCTGAGCACTGAGCTGAGCTTCCTGTGCTTACAGCAGCTTCCCACCAGTCAGCTGTTTCACACACGGTAGTGTATGCTTGTTAATGCTACTCTCTCCGTGCGTCCCACCCGTTGCTTCCCCTACTGTGCCCACAAGTCCATTCTCCACATCAGCTCTAGTTTCAGGAGATGCAGTGGTGTCTCACTGGATCTGTGGTTCCCTAGTGTGGCTACAAAAGGGGAATTTTAAAGTTTAATTTCTGATAGGCAACATGCAACAGTGTTTGAAAAATTCATACAATAAAAGCATATATAACGACAAGGTCTCCTTTCCACCTTCATTCCTCATTCTCCAGTTTGTCTTTTCCGAGAAAATCATTGCAAATGGGGAGCACTAAATAAATGCAGGTACCAGGGACCCATTTTTAAGTTTTAAGGATGTAAAATCTAGGTTTGCCTGGGAACCTGGATTTTCAGCAAGCTTTCCAGATAATCTGGATGAAGGGCCTGGGGCTAAGGATTATTGTTCCATTGATGCAGTGTGATGCCTAATCAAGTAAAAGAAGCTGACAGCAAATAATAAGATTTCACTTGCATACAGTCTTTTGGGAATATAGATGTTTGATAAAAACAAGTTCAACTTTTCTTGAATTTGTGCAATCCAACAATTTTAGAGAGTGGTACATTTTAGTTGGCAATGTTTCTGAGCAGAAGTGGAACTGAAAATGATCTCAGGATTCCATGTGTCCTCAGACCCCAGTTGGCATCCTGGAAGGAGCACTCACCTAGGGGAGACTGGGTGTCTTGGTCAGCTAAGCTGCTGGGTAACAAAATGCCACACACTGGGTGGCTTAAAGAACAGACATTTATCTCTTGCAGCTCCTAAGACTGGGAAGCCCCTAGTGAAGATCCCAGGCAGCTTGTTCCTGGTGAGAACCCCTCCCTGGCTTACAGATGATGCTTTCCTGTCGTGTCCTCATATGATGGAGAGAGAGAGCTCTGGTCTCTCCTTTTCTTATAGGGACACTAATCCTAGCAAGGGGGTCCCATCCACGTGACTGCAAGTAAACTTAATTACTTCCCAGATGCCCCACCTCCAAATGCTATCACATTGAGAATTAGGGCTTCAGCCTGTGAATTTTGAAGGACATTCAGTCCAGCACACTAGGCTTCCAGTCCACTCTGCCAATGGCCAGGCGAAGGCTCTTAACCAAGTTACTCTGATTGTTGGGCTTGTTTCCTCATTTATAAGGTAAGCTGATTGGACCAGCTCAAGGGTTTCCAAAGTGGTCTGGAGGGAGATCTGGAGTTCTCTTTGAGGCTGAGATGGAGGGAAGTGGTGGTAATTGAGTAGGTAGATTTCTACCTTATTTGATTAGCCCCCTCTTCATCCTCATCATTCCTCAAGAGCACTGGCCTCTTTATCTATCTGCCTCAGTTCAGTTCAGTCGCACAGTCGTGTCCGACTCTTTGCAACCCCATGAATCGCAGCACGCCAGGCCTCCCTGTCCATCACCAACTCCCGGAGTTCACTCAGACTCACATCCATTGAGTCCAGGATGCCATCCAGCCATCTCATCCTTGGTCGTCCCTTTCTCCTCCTGTCCCCAATCCCTCCCAGCATCAGGGTCTTTTCCAATGAGTCAACTCTTCGCATAAGGTGCCCAAAGTACTGGAGCTTCAGTTTTAGCATCATTCCTTCCAAAGAAATCCCAGGGTTGATCTCCCTCAGAATGGACTGGTTGGATCTCCTTGCAGTCCAAGGGACTCTCAAGAGTCTTCTCCAACACCACAGTTCAAAAGCATCAATTCTTCTGTGCTCAGCCTTCTTCACAGCCAACTCTCACAGCCATACATCTGCCTACCCATTTATCCATCTATCATCTATCCACTTATCTATTATCTACCTATCTATCTAAATATCTGTCTAATCATTTATCTATCATCTATCCATCTATTGGGCTTCCCAGGTGGCGCTAGTGCTAAAGAGCCTGCCTGCCAACTCAGGAGACATAAGAGATACTTGGTTGATCCCTGGGTTGGGAAGATCCCCTGGGGGAGAAAATGGCAACACACTCCAGTATTGTTGCCTTGAGGATCCCATAGACAGAGGAGCCTGGAAGGCTGCAGTCCATAGGGTCGTGAAGAGTCAGACACGACTGAAGTGACTTAGCACATCCATCTATTAGCTATCTAATCATTTATCTATCATCTAGCTAGCTAGCTAATCATCTACTCATTTATCTTTTTTTTTAACCTACCTATCTATTACAGTCATGTCTGACTGTTTGCAATCTCATGGATGGTAGCCTGCCCAGCTCCTCTGTCCATGGAATTCTCCAGGCAAGAATACCGGAGTAGGTTGCCATTTCCTTCTCCAGGGGATCTTCCTGACCCAGGGACTGAAACTGAGTGTCCTGCATTGCTGGAAGATTTGTTACCAACTGAACCACTAGGGAAGCTAGTTTAGGTTAAACTTCAGACTGTTCAGATTTTATCACTAATGCTCTTTGTCTTTTCTGGGACCCAACCCAGGATACCACATTGCAGTTATTGTTTTATTTGATTTTGCCTCTGATTAGATTTCATTCAAACTAAGAGTTACAGAATAGCAACATGAAATATTTGATCTCCACTGGGTAAACTGCTCACTAGGGGTCTTCCACTTGTTTGGGGTAGAGGTTGACATATATGAAGATGAATTGACACACAGAAATAATCAAGGTCTTTGGAATCAGTCTAGCTTTTACTCTTGGAAGACATTGAACAATTCACTGAGCTCCAGAATTCTCATCTATAAACCGGGTAACACCTGAGTTGCACATTCTGAAGATAAAGTGAGTCTGACACAAGATGCACTCTAAGTGACATTTTGACTCTGGGGCTATTTCCCAGGTCCATATGGTGCTGTTGGCCCTCAATTTCAGTGCTACAAGGCCATCTCCTGGCTGTACCCTTGGTGTTGCCCTACTGACACTTCTGCTCCATCTCAGCCGAGCCTTTTAAATGTGTGCGTGTGCCTGGAAGAATATTTAACAGCAGGCTGTTCTGCTTCAAGGAAAGGCCTTCTGATATCTAGTGCTTCTTCATGCTGTTAAGCTGGGCTTTAAAGCATGCATCTTGGTTTTGTTGTTTGAAAGTAGGAAAAAAATTGCCCAATTAATATCTATTAATCATGGGAAAATTAGACTATACAGATAAACAACAACAGAAAAGAAAATAGAAATCAGCTGTTAATCAGACCACCCAGAAATAATCCTGTTATCATTTTGGCATCAACATCTGGAAAAATACATATTCTTTCTCTCTTTTAAATTATCATTATTCTATGCATTATTTTTTTGGGGAAATCTTTCTGTCACATACTCTATATTTATTCATATTTGCATATGAGTTCAGTTCAGTTCAGTTGCTCAGTCATGTCCGACTCTTTGCGACCCCATGAATTGCAGCATGCCAGGCCTCCCTGTCCATCACCAGCTCCCAGAGTTCATTCAGACTCACGCCCATCGAGTCAGTGATGCCATCCAGCCATCTCATCCTCTGTCATCCCCCTCTCCTCCTGCCCCCAATCCCTCCCAGCATCAGGGTCTTTTCCAATGAGTCAACTCTTCACATGAGGTGGCCAGAGTACTGGAGTTTAAGCTTCAGCATCATTCCTTCCAAAGAAATCCCAGGGTTGATCTCCTTCAGAATGGACTGGTTGGATCTCCTTGCAGTCCAAGGGACTCTCAAGAGTCTTCTCCAACACCACAGTTCAAAAGCATCAATTCTTTGGCACTCAGCCTTCTTCACAGTCCAACTCTCACATCCATACATGACCACAGGAAAAACCATAGCCTTGACTAGGTAGACCTTTGTTGGCAAAGTAATGTCTCTGCTTTTGAATATACTATCTCCTGCTACTGCTGCTAAGTCACTTCAGTCGTGTCCAACTCTGAGTGACCCCGCGGACTGTAGCCTACCAGGCTCCTCCATCCATGGGATTCTCCAGGCAAGAGTACTGGAGTGGGTTGCCATTTCCTTCTCCAATGCATGAAAGTGAAAAGTGAAAGTGAAGTCGCTCAGTCGTGTCCGACTCTTAGCGACCCCATGGACTGCAGCCTACCAGGCTCCTCCATCCATGGGATTAATAGCCTTGACTAGGCAGACCTTTGTTGGCAAAGTAATGTCTCTGGTCTTCAATATGCTGTCTAGGTTGGTCATAACTTTTCTTCCAAGGAGTAAGCGTCTTTTAATTTCATGGCTGCACTCACCATCTGCAGTGATTTTGAAGCCCCAAAAAATAGTCTCACACTGTTTCCACTGTTTCTCCATCTATTTCCCATGAAGTGATGGGACCAGATGCCATTATCTTTGTTTTCTGAATGTTGAGCTTTAAGCCAACTTTTTCACTCTCCACTTTCACATTCATCAAGAGGCTTTTTGGTTCCTCTTCACTTTCTGCCATAAGGGTGATATCATCTGCATATCTGAGGTTATTGATATTTCTCCCGGCAATCTTGATTCCAGCTTGTGCTTCTTCCATCCAGTGTTTCTCAATAAGCAGGGTGACAATATACAGCCTTGACATATTCCTTTTCCTATTTGGAGCCAGTCTGTTGTTCCATGTCCAGTTCTAACTGTTGCTTCCTGACCTGCATACAGGTTTCTCAAGAGGTAAGTCAGGTGGTCTGGTGCTCCCATCTCTTTCAGAATTTTCTACAGTTTATTGTGATCCACGCAGTCAAAGGCTTTGGCATAGTCAATAAAGCAGAAATAGATGTTTTCCTGGAACTCTCTTGCTTTTTTGATGATCCAGCGGATGTTGGCAATTTGATCTGTTTCCTCTGCTTTTTCTAAAACCAGCTTGAACATCAGGAATTTCATGGTTCACATATTGCTGAAGCCTGATCCCATCGCTTCATGGCAAACAGATGGGAAAAAAGACAAACTTTATTTTCTTAGGCTCCTAAATCACTGTGGACGATAACTGTACCCATGAAACTAAAAGATGCTTGCTCTTAGGAAGAAAAGCTGTGACAAACCTGGACAGCATATTAAAAAGCAGAGATATTACTTTGCCAGCAAAGGTCCATATAGTCCAAGCTATGGCTTTTCCAGTAGTCATGTGTGGATGTGAGAGCTGGACAATAAAAAAGACTGAGCACCGAACAATTGATATCTTTTTTTTTAATTGATTTTTATTTTTTAGTTTGTTTTGCTTTACAATAGTGTATTCGTTTTGCTATACATTGACATGAATCAGCCACGGGTGTACATGAACTCCCAATCCCGACCCCCACCTCCCCACTCCCGCCCTATACCTTCTCTCTGGATTATCCCCGTGCATCAGTCCCAAGCATGAATTGTGGTGCTGGAGAAGACTCTTGAGAGTCCCTTGGACAGCAAGAGATCAAACAAGTCAATCCTAAAGGAAATCAACTCTGAATGTTCATTGGAAGGACTGATGCTGAAGCTGAAGCTCCAATACTTTGGCCACCTGATGCAAAGCGCTGACATTAGAAAAGGCCATGATGCTGGGAAAAATCGAAGGCAAGGGTAAAAGGGACAACAGAGGATGAGATCGTTGGATGGTATCACTAACCGAGTTGACATGAATTTGAGCAAACTCCAGGAATAATGGAGGACAGGGAAGCCTGGCATGCTGCAGTTCAAACCATGCAGTTCACCAGATTTCAATGAGTTGGAAAGACTGAGCAACTGAACAACAACAATGAACAAACAATTAAATATGCTATATTTCAATCCTGGAGCTTCACATAGTCACGTGTCTGTAAGAACTGTGGTGCTTTACACAGAAATAGCTTTCTCATATCTCTCCACAACCAGATAAGTATATACTCATGAGTCCTAAGTATTTTTCCACTTTAACTTGGAGAGCAGACTGGAATTGAGGAGAATCTTAGAATTATCAAAGATATGATTATAATAAAATGGTCTCCACTAAATATATAACTTAGCGGACAACACTGCTCAAGAACAGAGAAATAAATCAGCTTCTGCAATACACAGACTACATTTCACCTTGCCATCTTCCTGTATCTGTTCAATTCACCTTTACAGAAGAATTGCACTTAACCATGCTACTAAATATAATGCCACTTAATCGTCTTCATCTCTCTCAGTCTTATCTCACTTCTTTTTTTCTTCATACTCCTAACTATACTTGAACTAAGTGTGTGTTTGTATTTGTTTTACCACCGAAACTCAAAATGCCTGAGAGCAGGGACTCTACATGTTTTTTTCTTTTTATAATTTTATTTCCAGTGCCTATATAACAAAATAGAAAGTGTTTAATAAATATTTGCTGAATGAATGACTGTGTTATTTCTGATCTCTTAAACTACCTAAAACACATCTTTAAATATAGTTGAAACACACAGCTTATATAAGTGGTAAATTATTAGAATATTAATTATAGGAAAATATTTTTATATTTTGACATTTTTATATTGTAAAACAATTGATCACTAAATAAAGAATTTGACAAGATGAAGTATTATAGGAAAGATATTTTAAAAATCACATACATCAAAGGTCATCTATTTGGAAGCAAAGAAAATTTGTGGGCTTTGCTACCCCCAATATATTTTAACTATAAAAACCATTCTTACATTTTTCTTATTTAAGGTAAATTTCATTATATCAGGGACTTTGGGGTTTTACAACATTTGAAACCATTCAAGTGAAACTAGTATACAGTTTTTCAAATAACTATCATCATTGAATTTAAATGCAAAAATAGCCTTTTTTTTTTACAGAAGGCATATATTCAATATTTTTCTAAGTTTAAAAAATAGAGTGCTGATTAAAAAAAAAAATACTATTACCTTTTCTTTTAAGGAGTGTATAATGTAGTTGTATATTCAAGAGTCAAAATTAATATGCATAAAATACTATAAGCAATACAAAATATCATTAAGTTGAACATACAAACTGCTGTATATGCTATATGGTTTTGAAGATGTTAAATATTATACATGATATTGCAGTTAGTAATTTTAGAGTATGAATTAAATGATGGCAATGAGAATGAATGTGCATGCACAATGAGAATGAAAATGGTTAAAAAAAATTGTGTCAGAAAAAAACAGAAGTTCAAAATATGTTTGACATACTTCCTTCAATAAATATTGAAATATGAGGGATATGTTTTTAAATAATATTTTTAATGTTTATATTGATTATTCCACACTTAAAATGAATAAATTATGTTATCTGGAAAGATTATGTAAACCTTTTGAATCTCCTATGATATTGAATAAGTGAGACTCCTTTTCATTTTCTCATGTATTAAACTCTCAAATTGTGTATTACAAATGTATGTATTAGAATCATATTTACTTTTCTTCTGTAATTTATGAATGAAAATTATATTTATATTTACTTATAATTTCAGAATCAATATATTAATGTAATCATTTTAGTTCTCATATGATAAAATAATCTTAGCTTTATTTGCATGTTAAAATATTAGCTTTGGCTATTAAGTGTTTTTGGTTTCTTTCTTCATTTGATTTTATTTTTGTCATTTTGGACAATGATGCTTCTTGGGTATTTGCTGTCTCAAAGAGTAAGGTATTTAGAAAAATAAAATATATACACTCAAAATTCACCTTCCTTAATAATAAAATTGCTTTTAACATAGTAAGACAGTAATAACTACAAAACTTAAACAATCATCTTTAGTGGTAACCCACTTACAATAAGATTAATTTCTGGACCTTAAATGTGCCTCAATATAATGAACAAATAACCAAGACATAGTAAAGAAGAACAAAATGGATGCTCAGAATATATTTGATTTTAAGTTGGACAAAATTTGTACTGATCTACCACAAATATATGCTAGCATTTTTAAAAACTAGTTATTAAGTTGTCTACAGATCGCAGGTGAACTCATCTAAAGGAAAATAAAAAGAGCATATGTAAAAAAAAAAAAGTAAAGAAAATGTCTGCAACTCTCATTTTCTTGTTCTTGAATTAAAGTTTTATGTATTGGATCAGACTCCTATTAAGCATCTGAGAACACACTCTCCTTATATTTTCAAAATTGTTCCCCTAAACCAGTGAATAAGACAAAGTGTGCATGTGCATGTGTGTGTATGTATGGTTTTGTTTAGTTGCTAAGTCGTGTCAAATTCTTTGTGACCCCAAGGATTATAGCCCTCCAAGCTCCTCTGTACATGGAATTTCCCAGGCAAGAATACTGGAGGGTGTTGCCATTTCCTTCTTCAGAGGATTTTCCTAACCCAGGGATCGAACCCACGTCTTCTGAATTAGCAGAGTGATTCTTTCCCCCAAACCACCAGGGAAGCCCATATGTATGTACACACATTCATATTTACACACATACATACATTTGATTGGGCTTCCCAGGAAGTACTAGTGGTAAAGAATGCACCTGTCAGTTCAGGAGATATGAGACATGAGTTTGATCTCTGGGTCAAGAAGATCCCCTGGAAAAGGGCATGGAAGCCAACTCCAATATTCTTCCCTGGGGAATCGCCATGGACAGAGAAGCCTGGCAGGCTACAGTCCATAGGGTCGCATAGGGTCAGACATAACTGAAGCAACAGCACACACATATATATTTGATTAATAAATGATTTTGAGTAACCAAGTAAATGCTGAGCTCAATAAACTAGAAAAATAATTTTTTTCCTCTGTGTTCAACTGGCTTTGCAAATGTTATTTTATTACATTGTTGCCTAGTCTCTAATAGTAGAACCTAAGCTTAAGGGTTATGAACAAGAAGTTTACTTGAGACTATAATACGATACCAGACTGTGGAAATGAAGGATAGAGAAAATGAAGCAAAGAAGGTAACATAAAAGAGTTGAGCTACTGAGATTGCCATCCATACATAACTGCCATCCATACATAACATCCATTCATCTTCCAGCAGCTTGTAAGAAACTTTATTAAAAACCATCTAATATATTTGTGGCTATGGGGGAAGAAAGGAAGCATTTAACTCTTAGCTTCCATAGTTATTGGTCAAGGGTTGCCCTCTAGAGATTAATCATGCTCCATGAGTTGCACATGAAAGATGCCAAAAGTGTTCTCATGGGTCACTTATAGATGAGCCCTATGGTAGGAAGACAAACATACCTGAAGCAACAATTAACAGAGCACTATCAGATTGCATCTGAGCAAAACTGGTTGAAGGCTACACCAAATTGTTTGTCACAATAGTGATGAAAGGAAAGAAAATCTCAAACAGCATATAAGAAATATCCAATGCAGCCCACTTCTTACACCATTCAGATTTACTCGTACCAGAGGATGAGATGGTTGGATGGCATCACCAACACTATGGACATGAGTTTGAGTAGGCTCCAGGAGTTGGTGATGGACAGGGAAGCCTGGCATGCTGCAGTCCATGGGGTCACAAAGAGTCAGACACGACTGAATGAGTGAACTGAACTGACCTGCATAAAACCCTATCTGTCACAAGCGGTGCCAAACCACATTTTTTGCAAAGACACAAGAGAGTTTGTCGGGAAAAAAAAAATCTTTCATGTTACAGACACTGTAGGGTAACCAACCACTCTCCTCAGGGATTCTAAGCCTTTGTTCTTTGGCTTTGTAATGCGGTGGCTGCAATTGTTTTGTCAGAGCTATTACAGGGAGAAAATCAGCTAAGAGAGAGTTTCAGAAGTACTCTCAGCTCCATGGCTACCCCTTTCATAGGCCCATCATGCCATTATTTATGTCACCAGGAAAGAGGTTGAGTCGTTCTTTTCACCCAATTGTATAGTGCTTCCTCTGTGATGTTTGCAATTTGATGTTTCTTTCTCAGCTTTCCTTGTCTCCATTCTTCTAATACTTTTCCCAGACCCTTGAAAATCTATTCGAGTCATTCCATACTCCAAACCACATCTCAACCCATATGAATTTAATAACAAGATTATTACTCACAGTTGTGCTGAAAGACATTCCTTTTACCACTGTCCTAAAGAGCCACTCTTGCTCAGTGTGTGGCAGCAGTCTCTTTTCAGCTAGGACCAGCATGTTGGGCTGATCTATCTTGGAAGCAGTCCAGGTGCAGAAAAACCCCATGAGCCATAGATGTGAGATGAAAGAGAATATCAATATAATATGGATAAGTACTATGAAAATCTGGGCCACAAAATAATGTAATTTTATTTATGCCTTCTGGATCTTATCAAGTTCAATTCTCACTATAGCATCCCCACTGTACAATTGCTTGCTTATTTGTTCTGGTGACTTTATGTTCAATAGATCTAATAATACCCAACTCCAAATGGAGAATGCAGAATCCATGGTCAGAAACTCAGACCATGCCAGGGGTTTTTCTACCAAAGAGAATAGTTTTGTTTTGCTGTTTTTTTCTTTTGTTGTTTTGTCACAAATGGCATTCCCTTTCTCCACAACCTTACTGAAATTCTGCTATTGAGTCTACCAGAGACATCACACATCATCTTTATTCATAATGTCTCTAATACCACTGGTTCCTTGGGACATATGGCATAAATAGGGGGTTTCCCACAGTAAACTGTGGAAAATTCTGAAAGAGATGGGAATACCAGACCACCTGACCTGCCTCTTGAGAAATCTGTATGCAGGTCAGGAAGCAACAGTTAGAACTGGACATGGAACAACAGACTGGTTCCAAATAGGAAAAGGAGTACGTCAAGGCTGTATATTGTCACCCTGCTTATTTAACTTATATGCAGAGTACATCATGAGAAATGCTGGACTGGAAGAAACACAAGCTGGAATCAAGATTGCTGGGAGAAATATCAATAATCTCAGATATGCAGATGACACCACCCTTATGGCAGAAAGTGAGGAGGAGCTAAAAAGCCTCTTGTTGAAAGTGAAAGAGGAGAGTGGAAAAGTTGGCTTAAAGCTCAACATTCAGAAAACGAAGATCATGGCATCTGGCCCCATCACTTCATGGGAAATAGATGGGGAAACAGTAGAAACAGTGTCAGACTTTGTTTTTTTGGGCTCCAAAATCACTGCAGATGGTGACTGCAGCCATGAAATTAAAAGGCGCTTACTCCTTGGAAGAAAAGTTATGACCAACCTAGATAGTATATTCAAAAGCAGAGACATTACTTTGCCGACTAAGGTCCGTCTAGTCAAGGCTATGGTTTTTCCTGTGGTCATGTATGGATGTGAGAGTTGGACTGTGAAGAAGGCTGAGCGCAGAAGAATTGATGCTTTTGAACTGTGGTGTTGGAGAAGACTCTTGAGAGTCCCTTGGACTGCAAGGAGATCCAACCAGTCCATTCTGAGGAAGATCAACCCTGGGATTTCTTTGGAAGGAATGATGCTAAAACTGAAGCTCCAGTACTTTGGGCACCTTATGCGAAGAGTTGACTCATTGGAAAAGACCCTGATGCTGGGAGGGATTGGGGGCAGGAGGAGAAAGGGACGACCGAGGATGAGATGGCTGGATGGCATCACAGACTCAATGGACGTGAGTCTGAGTGAACTCCGGGAGTTGGTGATGGACAGGGAGGCCTGGCATACTGCGATTCATGGGGTCGCAAAGAGTCGGACACGACTGCGCGACTGAATAACTAACTGAACTAACTCCCTGGTGGCTCAGCAGTAAAGAATCTGCCTGCAGTTCAGGAGACACAGGTTTGATCCTTGGGTTGGGAAGATCCCTTGGAGGAGGGCATGACAACCCATTCCAGTGTTCTTATCTGAAGAATCCCATGGACAGAGGAGCCTGGCAGGCTACAATTCATAGGGTTGCAAAGAGCTGGACATGACTGAAGGGACTGAACACGCACACAACGGCTCAAACAGAAGGCATCTTGACTGCAACCTGAGCTTGCCACAAGGGTCTCTTTTTCTCTGTGACTTGAAGCTGCCAGACTTCTCAGTCACATGATAAGTAGGTTGCAATAGTATCTCCTACTGTGGTATAGACTGCTTCCAAAATCAAAATCTGAAGAAGTTCACCAAGAATTTTCTTTATGATAGGGAGTGCCACTCATGGCCACTTGTATGCCTTAGACCAGAGACACCTAAAAACTTCAAACAATTCGTTGTTTGGCACACTTACAGGCATCTAAGGTGCCTATCACTTTCTGTTCACCGAGTCCAATCAACATACCGACATTACTAGAGTGATTCAGTGAACTGTAAAACACCGTGAGAGCTGAATAAAGCCACAGGGCAAAAAGGTGAATGAATGACCATTCCTACTCCTGTTCTTCACATGTTAACAGCAAAATACTTTTAATCCTCTCTCATGATTAATGGTTTTTTTAAATAAATTGAACATTTTCTTAATACCACTATATAGTCTTTCTCCTTTAAGAATATGTTGACTATTTTGAGGCCTTTTCTACAATATATAATCATTAAAATCAAGTTGAAAAGTTTTTCACAAAATTCTTTGGAGTTTTGATTGATAAGGGCTCCATTTTGAACTACTCATAAAGAGAATTGACATCTTGTTAATATTTAATCTTCACACCCACAAATATTTATGTTCTCATAAAAGTCAATAATTTTTCTAATTGTGAAAATATAGGTTTTGAAAATATGCTAGATTTATTCCTGGTTACATTGAATTTTGTTATTTTTATAGATGATATTTTAAAAATATATTTAAATTTCTATGTGTGCTGCTTATGGACATATAAATGGAGTTGACAATGCAGTATTTACTTTAAATCTGTATCATCTGTGAAAAACTACAGTTTATTTCTTTCTAATTTTAATATAAAAAAAGTTTTTGTTACTTTAATGGGAAGCACCTATGTGTGCTATTCCACCTATGTGTGGAGTAGAAGAAATGGTAGTATATATTGTTGACTGATCTTTGATTTTTAAAGATGGCACAAGTTTTCCTTTCTCACTAATATAATTGTGAATCAATTATTTATGTAAATTTAGGGTATAATTTGTGGCTTCAAACAACTTAGTGAAAAAGAGTTAAGAAAGCAAATATGTTAATTATATGCCATGAAAGGTTTTAAGCATTTTGCATATTTTTCATTAATCTTATTGAAAAATATGATATACTTTTATTAATCCTATTTTATAGGAGGTAGAAACAGCACAGAGAATATTATTCCAATCATATAGTTAATAAGTGGTTAAACAGGGCTTAATAATTGGATAGTTTGTCTC
The DNA here is from genome assembly GCA_006408695.1 of Aepyceros melampus. Lineage (NCBI taxonomy): Eukaryota > Metazoa > Chordata > Mammalia > Artiodactyla > Bovidae > Aepyceros > Aepyceros melampus. Next base: position 167,691 of record SJXQ01012333.1, read on the forward strand.
TCTAATACATATGCTTAAAACTATGTTATGCTGTATTAAAAAGTAATAGAGAGTCCATTTCTTGGTTATCTACAAAGATTAAATTTATGAAGATGTCCTGGACTTTATTTTGTAGACATGTAGCTGTTATTTTTTTTCTTTTTTCTTTTTCCTTTTCCTTTTTCTTGTTAGCAAAATGAAACAGTACAGGGATTTTTTTTTTTTTAAGAAAAATAATGTACATATATATTTATATATATTCTACTTGTAGAAATGTCATATATATCTAGACCAGTATTTAATGTAGATTTTTCAAATCCAGAAGCTTCATACCCATGTATAGTAAGTTAAGTTTTGACATCAGAGCTGTTTTTTTAACATTTGGTTCCACCTGGGACTTTAATATATCTGTATGTATTCCTTAAAAAAAAAATCAATCTCATAGCACTAAATTTTTCAAACATCAATTTGATAAGCATGAATTCAATTATCAATGTTCTCTGGGAGCTCGAACCCAAAAGTTCAGTCGCACATGGCTGCACACTGTAATGGGAGAATAAATAGCTTGCTAGAACTTGTTCAAATTGGTGTTTAATATTTCTTTCACATGAGAATGGTTTATAATTTAAAAAATAAATAAATGGAAACACTAAAGTCCAAGTGATTTCTAAAATGTTCAATATTCACATACTCAGCATAAACATGATAGTATTTAAAAACACAGATTATTGACAATTTCTCAAGGACTGAACTGCAGTAGAGATTGCTACTCAATACTAAATGTCAGAAGAAATACCTAATATGGTATCTAGAGAGTGTATGAACATTACCTTAAAAGGGCAATTGGAATAAGAGTGAGGAAATGTAGAGATATTTTAAAAAATTTGTTTTGGCATGTGCATCATATTTTCTGTACTACAACTTCATGGTGGAAGGCAAGAAGAGGATGGTAAAAGGAGAGAATGAATTACTCTTGGAATTTACATTTGATAATAACGATTGTGTTTCCCCTGAGCCAGTTCAGAGAGCACTGATGATCAAAGGTAATCTCTGTTGAATACTTTTTCTTTTTAAAGGATGAAAACCTGGATAATTTTGAGATGCAGTAGAAAGACTGAAACAAGATTCACAAATATTGAATTCATGTCTCAGCAATTCCACTTAGTTAGCTGTGAGCTTTTTGAAAAGTTTCCTTAACATTCTGAATCTCAGGCTTATCTGTAAAGTGAGGACATTGATTTTTGGCCTTCAGATTACTGTGATTATGATTTATAATATTGTGTAGGGGAACAAAATTTGCCACTCCAAAATGTTTCTTTTGCACATGAATTATTTTGAGCTTAAAAACCAAAGTCCAAAGGACTCAGGAAGAAACTTTGACCTTCCCCCTCATTGCCTAAAATAATTTGGGTGGAAAGCTTGTTATAGATAAATAGAGCTATTACCAGGGATATCTGCAAACAACACAGGTGATATGTGGTGGAGAATCTCTAGTCAAAGCCTAGAGATCAGAGCCATTCTGGGCCCAATAGTCTTGGCATGGCCCTGCAAACACTTATTTACCAATCATTTGTTTTTCCATCTCTAGGTAAATTGCCTTCTCCCCCTCTTGGCTCAGCTGGTAAAGAATCCGGCTGCAATGCAGGAGATCTGGGATCAATCCCTGGGTTGGGAATATCTCCTGAAGAAGGGAAAGGCCACCCACTCCAGTATTCTAGCCTGGATAATTCCATGGACTCTATGGGGTCGCAAAGAGCCGGACACGACTGAACAACTTTCAGATTCGCATTCACTTTCCTCTCTGAAGTCTCTAAACCATTACCCTCAACATCCTCTTTTGTCTTTAGCTGAAGATAGCGTTCAATCATTTTGATAAGTTATTCAGTTTTCCTTGGTCTCTGCCATGTGAATATGTTTTTCAACTTTTGTTTGATTTTCTTCTGTTAATCTGTCTCATGTCAGTCTAATCCTTGGACCGGCCAAAATTACTTAAAAGCATAGGATAAAGTTCATTTCTCCCCCGCAATTATAAATGCCTCAAAGATTTGCAGAATACATGGTTATCAATAGTAGACACTGATATTCTCAAGTAACAGTACATGGAGTAGACATAACAAGTAACTCAGAAGTATATTTTGACTTTAAAATATCAATAAATGAAGTAGTAGTAAGAATTAAGAGATTATTTATGTGAAAGTATTTATGTCTATTAATAGCAATACCAATGTTCACAGTCATTATGTTTGTTATAGGAAGATAATTTGGAACAATGATTAAAATCACAGAACTCAAAAGAGACTAACTCTGAAAACAGATCCACTGTTCTGTAGCCATGTGATCTTGAGCAAGTTACTCTAATTCTCTGTGTCTCTAAATTCTTCAGTTTCACCATCTGGGTCAAAGGAAAGAAAATAGTACCTACATCACAGGGTTGCTGTGAAAAGGAAATACATGGACTAGACTCAGTACTTAGTAACTACAATTGTAAGTATTAGTTACTTTGGTCACAGATTCACATTTGCAAAGGATTTCTTAATTCAGGAGAATTTATAACATGTATAATTTATTTCATTAAACTCGTTATATATAAGTACATTCTTTTGGCATAATACTCAAAGCAAATAGAATAAAAATATTTATTTATGGATGTGTGTGTGTGTATATATAACATGTTACAAATGACCATTGAGTCAGTAAGACAGGATAGCCTCACATTTTGTATCTTTTGGGACTCGCTATTTATAAAAGAAGTGTTATTTACTATAAAATGATTGAGTAGTAAAAAGAGAAGAAGAAACAGCAAAAACACTATAAAGCCAACATTAAGGAAAAACAATATAAGGAACAATTTTTTACTCTTTTTGTATGTGTGTTGCAATTGTCCTTTTCACAGATGTTAAATGATGACATAATTTCAATTCTGATATAAATTATATTATGTAAATTTCTAGAGTTGGTATTGTAAAGAACTTTTTTTCAAGTAATTTTGATTAAGCTTCTAGCAGAATAATGAACCTCTCTACAACTTCCTGACAAGTTTGCTACAAAGAAAACTCATCACATATTTTAATCATTATTATTATTAGAATGTTATTTCACATATTTCTGATTTTATCAACATCAACTTTCCCAGACTGTTTTCATGTTTGCCTTTTGAAGCAATTTCAAACTGCCCACAGTGGACTTTGCTTTATGGATTGCCACTAGGCAGCTACTGGACGTCATAAGACCTGTGGGTCTAAATAAAGAAAGAGTGCATGCTTCTGGACCAAGGGTCGGCTGTCCCTGACATCCTAATAGGCTATGGCAGGACAAGTTCCTTTCGGCAGTTTGAGGCAGTTCTCTGAGGTGAGGATATCACGGCCCTAAGAACTGCAGTGGCAGATTAAGGAGCCTCTAAGGCAGAAACAGCATGGTCAAGGTCATCTGCTAAGCACAGCTAGGAGAGACGTCTTAGTAAACAGCTAATATGGCTTTGATACTATCTTTCTTGGATCTACTGTTAGGGACAGAGCTCCTCTCCAGGAGAATATCAAGCCCCTCCTCCTTGGGATGAACAGGTAAAGCATTGTTTAAAGGAGATCAAACCATTCAATCCTAAAGGAAATCAACCCTGAATGTTCATTGGAAGGACTTATGCTGAAGCTCGAATACTTTGGCCACCTGATGTGGAGAGCTGACTCATTGGAAAAGAGCCTGATGCTGGGAAAGATTAAAGGCAGGAGAAGAAGGGGACAAAAGAAGATGAGATGGTTGGATGGCATCACTAAATCAATAGACACGAGTTTGAGCAAATTCCGGGAGATGGTGAAGGACACGGAGGCCTGGTGTGCTGCAGTTCATGGGGTCACAAAGAGTCAGATATGACTCAGTGACTGAACAACAAAAGGGATTAAAGACAGGGATGCTTATATTCCTGCCTCTTCCCAGACTCCAGAGGAGATGGCTATCATCCTTCAGCAATGCTGCAAACCAGCAGCCTTGTAGTGTATGCTGCTCACAGCAGCTCCTTATGAAGGTGCCTCCCACAGAGGAAGATGGAGTCCAAACTCCTGAGGAGGTGAGATGGAAGAGTCAGTTAGAGGAGACAGAAAGAGAACCTTGGAGTAGAGCCCTGATGCCATTTAGAGAAAAAAAAGCGGCATATCACTACAGGGCTTCCCTGGTGGCTCAGACAGTAAGGAATCCGCCTGCAATGCAGGAGTCCTGGGTTTGATCCCTGGGTCAGGAAGATCGCCTGGAGAAGGGAATGGCAACCCACTCCAGTATTCTTGCCTGCAGAATTCCGTGGACGGAGGAGCCTGGCTGGCTACAGACCATGGGGTTACAAAGAGTTGGACATGGCTGAGCAGCTAACACACATCATTACAGGGGAACTGGGATCACTTATCTTCCTTGCTGGTTACCACACACAAAGTAATAAAAACAGAAAAGGCAGAAAGGCCAAGAAAGAGAGGCCAATTCTCCCTTGAAGAGAAAACATGTCTTCCGTTTCACCCTGAGTTTCAATCTGCCCTGAAGGATCCGTGCAAGAACCAGATGAGAAATCGGTCTCTGTACCTTTGACACATCTGGTCTGTGGCAGAAAATAATCATCGATTTTACAGATGGTGAACACCATGCACCAAAGGGGTCACGGCATCACTCTGCTGGCTGAACAGATGGAACAAATCCAAGTTCTTCCCTTTTCTGATCTATCCTCCAAGCTTCCCCGCTAAAAAGGGCAGATCGACTGCGACCAAGCTTGAAAATCTTAGTTTGCGTCTTATAGGATTCTGGGTGTTGGGAATGATTTATCACTGGCTCCATATTCAAACACTATAAAACAACATACACTTTAGATGATAAAACAACCTGAGACCAGGGATGAGTTGTTTTATAAATGAGACAAAAAGATGGCTTCAGTATATTGACTCCTAGGTTATTTATTTCTTCATTGCAGGCTGTGACCCATTTGCTCAAAAGCCATCTAGTGCCAAACTAAAATATTTGAATATCTAATTACTTTTAAGAGAGCCCAAACAAGCAGATTTTTAGCCATTTGGAGCTTGCCTGCTTTGCATACTCATAAAACCTCACATCTAGCAACACACAGGATAAGACCAAACCATAAAAACCCCAAACCACTGTTGCCTTCCTGCAGGTCTCTGACATGCTATCACTAGACATAAAAGTCCTCTGCCTCTCCTGGGAGTTCTCTTGTTCTCTTCCTTTTCTGAGGAACAACCTCACAAGAGCCTCTGGACAGACTCCTGCTGTGAAGGGCCTTCCTGTCCCCACAAAATACAAACCTCTCAAAACGTCACCTCATGGTTTTATCTTTTTCCTTGATCAACCCCCAAATTCATCAAATTTCCTATTAATATGCCTGTGCATGTTAATTAAAGCTGAAATGCCTCTATTAATATAAGATGAAACAGAATTCCAAACAAGGAACATTGTCAAGGATAAAGAGGGACATTACAGTATGAAAAAGTAGTCAGTTATCTAAGATCATTTGAAAATCCTCAATGCACATACATGTAAAAGCTGAGCTTCAAAATACATGAAAGAAATCTGATAGAATAAAAAGGAAAAAGGAAAGAAATATCTACAAACATAATGAAGACTTCAATATTCTTCTTTCAGGAATTGATCAAAAGAACAGATGGAAAATTAGTAAGGGATAGGACACCTAAAAACACCTATCTACAAACTTCAAAGTTATATAGTTCACATAAAAACAGAAAAAAATTCTTAACAAGTGCATATGAAACGTGCACTAACGTAGGCAAGTTTTCTGGGTTGTAGAACAACCCTAGATTTTTAGAAATAGAAATCATACAAAGGATTTTCTCAGAAAACAATGTATGAAACTAAAATCAATAACAGAAAGCTATCTGGAAACCCTATCATATATTTAGCAAATGATCAACACACTTCTATATAGGCACAAGCCAAAGAGGAGAGGAAATGTCTGGGAAATTTTTTTAAATGTTTGTATTGAATGAAAAGGGAAAAGACACATCAAAGTTTATTGAATGTGGCTAAAGCAGTGGTTATCAGGGAAAATGTATTATTAAATGCTTATATTATTCAATAGAATAATCTTCTGCTTAATCATTGAATTATATATTCAATTATCAACACAAAAGATAGGATTTTTGTATGTAATTAGATCATGTTACATAGCTGGCTCTCCATCTCACACAGAGTAAAATTCATAAAGTTAATCCTGGTCTTCAAGGCTCTATATGACATGGCACCATAATACATACATCTCTGACCTCATTTGCTCCCACCTGGGGCTTGTGCTCTAGCACAAATATTCTTGCTCTTTTTCAAAAACAAAAATACTCTGCCTCCAGTTCTTTGCAATTATATTTTGATTTGGAAGTCATACTTTGCTTTTGATGGATACATTAACTTAGCCTCTCTATTCATTAGAGCTCTATGCCTTTCTTCTCTAGGGAGACTTCTTTAGCCATCCTGTGTTGAAATACCATGTCCCATAGACTTATGTTTTGTCAAAAGTTTTACTTTCATTTTAAGTTCAAAGGATTTGTTAACAAAGTAAACCACTTGTTACACACAAATTAACAATTATGATGTTTCTAAATAGAAGATTATTTGACTTAGTTTCAAATACAGTCAATAAAAGATAAGAAAAAGGAACAATAGAAAGAAGTAACAGCATATACATGACCAAATTGAGCAGACAACCTACATGCAGGCTTGAACAGCACTGGGAAGTCCCTTGTTAACAGCAACCTGAAGTCCCAATTAGGAAAGTGTCCTGGGGTTGTGCATCCATTCTATGGGTGAGACTTCAAATTGTGGTTTGGGGAGTTCCTGCTAATCCCAGGCCACAAACCGATATCATCATCAGTTTGGGCACAAAAAATGCAGTGCTTTTAACTTTTATATTGCTATTTGTTTCACCTGTGAATCATAAGACTTCTTAAACCCCAGGGGTTGGCCAGACCTTCAGGGGCTCAAGAATTCTAAGATCCACTCTCTTTCTTATCTCAAGTGCTGCTTGACTTGCTGTGCTTGCAGGCAGGCATGGAATCCAGGGAGTGTCTAGGCAGGTCAGAAGCTGGTCAGAGGCCTGATCTCCTGCTTCTGAAGCCTGAACAAGACTTCCTCCATATTTCAATTTCCCTAATAACTTAAACACAATAGAAGTTGATTGCTCACTTAACAGGGAGCATGGAGGTGTGAGAGTGGTATGACTCTCCTTCACATCTTTGCTCAGAATCTCAGGCTGAGTGGATCTAGGTTATGATTTTCATATAGCTTCCAGGGTTACTGGGGTCATCACCATCCATGCTAGTCAGATGACAAGCATGAAAGAAAAAGGAGTATAGCAGTTTTTTATTTTGATTTGTATTTTTATGCTATACATGTAACTTCTGACCACATTTCAGTGAATAAACATCCATCGTATAATTACACTTGACCTCGACTGGAGGCTGCCTAGTGCAGTACATCTACTTTCTCAGGTAAAAAGAGTACAATGTTTATTTTGGTGAAAAATGAGAAGTCTTTATTAAACTGTGCCTTATTTTTCCTTATAGTATTTACAAGCTCTGTCCACAGTGGCTTCTGTTTGTTTTCTTCCTGTCTGACTAGCCTGAATAAAATGGAAGTGTCCTGAGAACAGAACTTTGGGTATTTTTCACTTCTGCTGAGAAATGATGATAAATGCTTCATTATTTGCGTATTGTTTGAATACTGAACTTTTACAATGAAATTATGGAGCTAGTGAATAGAAGTGTAAATAATTAGCAACACTAAAGATCTATTAAAATCTTCTTAGGAAAAAGAAGGTGAATGATGAAATTGTTCTTAATTTTGAGGCACATTAGGTATATTCTATCATTCTTATTTCTTATGAATAAGCATGCATAGTAAGAGTCATAGCACTTTATCCACTGTGAGACATTTACATATACTTCTTGCTCTGTACTCTTGTTCAGTTCAGTTCAGTTGCTCAGTCGTGTCTGAATCTTTGCAACCCCATGGGCTGCAGCACACCAGGCCTCCCTGTCCATCGGCAACTCCTAGAGTTTACTCAGACTCATGTCCATTGAGTCGGTGATGCCACCCAACCATCTCATCCTCTGTCAACCCCTTCTCCTCCTGACTTCAATCTTTCCCAGCATCAAGGTCTTTTCAAATGAGTCAGCTCTTCGCATCAGGTGACCGAAGTATTGGAGTTCCAGCTTCAACATCAGTCCTTTCAATGAACACCCAGGACTGATCTCTTTTAGGATGAACTGGTTGGACCTCCTTGCAGTCCAAGGGACTCTCAAGAGTCTTCTCCAACACCACAGCTCAAAAGCATCAATTCTTCAGCGCTTACCTTTCTTTATAGTCCAACTCTCACATCCATACATGACTACTGGAAAAACCATAAATTTGACTAGATAGACCTTTGTTGACAAAGTAATGTCTCTGGTTTTGAATATGCTATCTAGGTCGGTCATAACTTTCCTTCCAAGGAGGAACCATCTTTTAGTTTCATGGCTACAATCACCATCTATAGTGATTTTGGAGCCCAGAAAAATAAAGTCTGACACTGTTTCCACTGTGTCCCCATCTATTTGCCATGAAGTGATGGGACCAGATGCCATGATCTTTGTTTTCTGAATGTTGAGCTTTAAGACAACTTTTTCACTCTCCTTTTCATTTTCATCAAGAGGCTCTTTAGTTCTTCTTCACTTTCTGCCATAAGAGTGGTGTCATCTGCATATCTGAAGTTATTGATATTTCTCCCAGCAATCTTGATTCCAGCTTGTGCTTCCTCCAGCCCTGTGTTTCTCATGATGTACTTGACATATAAGTTAAATAAACAGGGTGACAATATACAGCCTTGATGGACTCCTTTTCCTATTTGGAACCAGTCTGTTGTTCCATGTCCAGTTCTAACTGTTGCTTCCTGACCTGCATACAGATTTCTCAAGAGGCAGGTCAGGTGGTCTGGTATTCCCATCTCTTTCAGAATTTTCCACAGTTTATTGTGATTCATACAGTCAAAGGCTTTGGCATAGTCAATAAAGCAGAAATAGATGATGGACAGGTCATGGTGGACAGGTCTGACAAAATGTGGTCCACTGGAGAAGGGAATGGCAAAACACTTCAGTATTCTTGCCTTGAGAACCCCATGAACAGTATGAAAAGGCAAAAAGATAGGACACTGAAAGATGAACTCCCCAGGTCGATAGGTAGCCAATATGCTATTGGAGATCCATGGAGAAATAACTCCAGAAAGAATGAAAGGATGGAGCCAAAGCAAAAACAACACCCAGTTGTGGATGGGACTGGTAATAGAGGAAAGATTTGATGCTGTAAAGAGCTATATTGCATAGGAACCTGGAATGTCAGGTCCATGAATCAAAGCAAATTGGAAGTGGTTAAACAGGAGATGACAAGAGTAAACATTGACATTCTAGGAACCAGTGAACTAAGATGGACTGGAATGGGTGAATTTAATTCTGATGACCATTATATCTACTACTGTAGGCAAGAATCCCTTAGAAGAAATGGAGTAATACCAGACCAACTGACCTGCCTCTTGAGAAACCTGTATGCAGGTCAGGAAGCAACAGTTAGAACTGGACATGGAATAGCCTGTGAGATGAGTGCAATTGTGCGGTAGTTTGAGCATTCTTTGGCATTGCCTTTCTTTGGGATTGGAATGAAAACTTACTTTTTCCAGTCCTGTGGCCATCCCTACTACATAACTAAAGAAGTGGGAAAAACAGTGACTGTTCTAAAGACTTTTAGCACAAACAGTATCTCCAGGTTACTGAAACACAAAATCGTGATGGAGTAAATCATCATTGGTACACACAATGCAAAATGGTGCAGCCACTTTGGAAAACAATTTGGCAGTTTCTTGCAAAACTAAACACACTTATACCAGAAGATCCAACAGTCATGATCCTTGGTATTTACTGAAATGAGTTGAAACTTTATATTGACATATATAAACAAGATGTTTTTAGCAGCCTTATTAACAACTGCTAAAACACATAGCACTGTAAATCAACTATACTTTGACGAGATAAATTTTTAAAAATTGCCATAACTTGCATCAGTCCCAAGCATCCTGCATCCTGCATCAAACCTGGACTGGCGATTCGTTTCACTTATGATATCACACATGTTACACTGCCACTCTGCCAACCCATCCCACCCTCTCCCTCTCCTACAGAGTCCAAAAGGCCGTTCTATACATCTGTGTCTCTTTTGCTGTCTTGCGTACAGGTTTATCATTACCATCATTCTAAATTCCATATATATGTGTAAGTATACTGTATTGGTGTTTTTCTTTCTGGCTTACTTCACTCTGTATAATCGGCGATAATCCAGAGNACAGAGTCCAAAAGGCCGTTCTATACATCTGTGTCTCTTTTGCTGTCTTGCGTACAGGTTTATCATTACCATCATTCTAAATTCCATATATATGTGTAAGTATACTGTATTGGTGTTTTTCTTTCTGGCTTACTTCACTCTGTATAATTGGGGATAATCCAGAGAGAGGGTGTGGGGCGGGAGGGGGGAGATGGGGATCAGGATTGGGAGTTCATGTACACTCGTGGCTGATCCATGTCGATGTGTAGCAAAAAGAATACAGTATTGTAAAGCAAAACAAACTAAAAAAATAAAAATTAATTTAAAAAAAATTGCCATAACCTGGAAGCAATTAAGACAGCCTTCAGTAGTGAATCAATAATTAAACTGTGGGATATTTAAACAACGGAATATTATTCACAACTAAAAAGATATGAGCTAAAATCAAGCATTGAAAAAATGGAGGAAATGTAAATGCCTATTACTAAGTAAAAGAAGCCAATCTGAAAAGGCTATATAAGTTACGATGCCAGCCATACAACATACGTTCCGGTCAAGGCAAAACTGCAGAGACAGGGAAGAGTTCAGTGACTGTTACAGGGTAAGGACTTATTTACAATAAACAGAGCACAGAGGATTCCTAGGGTAGTGAAAACACTCTGTATGGTACCGTAAAGGAGTATACATGTCATCATACATCTGTCAAAACCTAGAGTGTACAAGAGTGAAGCTCAATGTAAACTGCACTTTTGATGAGAATGATGTGTCAATGTAGGTTCATCAACCACAGCAAATTCATTACTCTGGAGTGTTGATAGTAGGGGACACTGTGCCAGTTAGGGGCTATGGATTACTTTTTCAATACTTGCTGCCTAGTTTTGCAAAAATAATGTCTATTTAAGAGATGAGAAGAAGCAAGATAAAAAGCAAATAAAACAACAACAAAATGAAATGAAATTAAAAAAATCATTTCCTAAGTCAATCAGTTCAGTTCAGTTCATTCGCTCAGTCATGTCCAACTCTTTGCGACCCCATGAATCGCAGCATGCCTGGCCTCCCTGTCTATCACCATCTCCTGGAGTCACTCAGACTCACGTCCATCGAGTCTGTGATGCCATCCAGCCATCTCATCCTCTGTTGTCCCCTTCTCCTCCTGCCCCCAATCCCTCCCAGCATCAGAGTCTTTTCCAATGAGTCAACTCTTTGCATGAGGTGGCCAGAGTACTGGAGCTTCAGCTTTAGCATCATTCCTTCCAAAGAAATCCCAGGGTTGATCTCCTTCAGAATGGTCTGTATATTATAAAATCTCTTTGCAGATTAGGACTAGAAAGAACCATTCCTGATCTATATCTTTATAATTCAAATAATGCAGTTTGTTTTTAAAATTTTTTGTTTTTTTTTAAGTTAATAAACTTTATGAAAAATTATACCACCTTTTCATATATAAGGGGTTCTGAAACTTTCTAGTTGCACAACACCCTCAGAGTTTCAGTATTTTCTGACCTTACCCCAGGCAAAAACACTTACAAAGTACTAACATTTTGAAATTATATAATAAGCATTTACATCCTAAAAACCTAATAGTCATTTGAAAAAAGTAATAATAAATTATAAAAGAAAAACTTTACCTCACTTTTAAAAACCACAATTACCACTGATAGTAATCCTATGCCTGAAAAGCCCCACATATCTTCTCAACTCTAGAAACCAGATACCACCAATCTCATTAATTGTTCCACATAGATTTCTGACATTTTATTTTTGATGTTAGCATCATTAATCACAATAATGATGGAAAAATCTAAATTACTAAAGATACAATACTATCAAAGCAATGTAACCTGATTTAATGTTGAAGCACAGAATTATCTCAAGCTAGTAATAATGAGGCATACAGTACCAGAAAGAAATCAAATTTGCTGTATTTTCTTTGAAATGGGAAAATATCTTGTGGGTCTTGGATTATCTCAACTCACCATTTTGAACTGATGATCATATAATCTTTTTAAGATTTCCTAGTATTAATATTCACCACATTTTCTTTAATGTTGGATAAAAGTGTCATCTACCAAGTGATATTTAGAAGATACATTACTTTAAATATACTGTGTTAATATCCTCCAACATTTCTCCAGTTGATAGTTGTTCAGCAGCAAGTTGTAGTTTTGGAGTTCTCACAGGAGAAGATGAGCGTAGGTCCTTCTACCCTGCCATTTTCTGGGTTAGGCAGCAAAGACCACTGAGGCTCCACTGCAGCATTGCTCTTTAATCTGATTTTGGGCTCCAAAATTACTGCAGATGGTGACTGCAGCCATGAAATTAAAAGACACTTGCCTTTTGGAAGAAAAGCTATGATCAACCTAAACAGCATATTAAAGAGCAGAGACATTACTTTGCCAACAAAGGTCCATCTAGTCAAAGCTATGGTTTTTCCAGTAATCATCTATGGATGTGAGAGTTGGGACTATAAAGAAAGCTGAGCACCGAGGAATTGATGCTTTGAACTGTGGTGTTGGAGAAGACTCTTGAGAGTCCCTTGGACTGAAAGGAGATCCAACCAGTCCTTCCTAAAGGAGATCAGTCCTGAATATTCATTGGAAGGACTGATGCTTAAGCTGAAACCCCAATAGTTTGGCCACCTAATATGAAGAACTGACTCATTTGTAAAGACCCTGATGCTGGGAAAGATTGAAGACAGGAGAAGAAAGGGATGACAGAGGATGAGAAGGTTAGATGGTATCACTGACTCAATGGACATGAGTTTGAGTAGGCTCCAGGAGTTGGTGATGGACAGGGAGGCCTGGAATGCAGTCCATGGGATTGCAGAGTTGGACACAACTGTGTGACTGAACTGAATAACCTCCAGACTCAAATTAGTTTGTACCCATACCAAGTGTTATTTTTCTTATCATTTACAGTTTGTTAGAAGCTTTCTTCTAGAGAAGGAAATGGCAACCCACTCCAGGATTTTTGCCTGAAGAATCCCATGGACAGAAGAGCCTGCCAGCCTACAGTCCATGGAATCGCAAGAGTCAGACATGACTTAGCGACTAAACCACCACCACCACAGTTTGTTAGAGCAAAACTCACTAACTTACTAAACTTTTTTTTTTACCTTTTGAGTTCGCTCATTCTAGGGTCTTAAGTCAAATCAAGTTATTAAGACATTACAAACAAGCAAAATGACATCTCAACCCCCAAAATATAAAGTTAGAATAAAGCCATGAAAGAATAAAAGTGTGAGTCATTACTTTCTAACCCAAATCACATCTACTGCTTCTGTATTAAAACAATGTAAATTTTTCACAGCAGCCTGGAAATAGGTCAAATAGCAAAGAGTCTGAAAATGTCCCATTTTTTTTTTGAAATTCACAAACTGTTCTTCTATAAAAATTAAGCTCAACTGTTACAGAGAGTTGTCTTGTTAAATAATCCAGAAAAATGCTCCATGCAAGATCTTAAGACAGAGAATGACCTGAGACTTGTCCTCCCTAGTCAACAGGCATCTTTATCATTAGGTAATGCTCTTGCTGTTCATCTAGGGCATGAAAAAAGGCAAGCATGATTACCTCTATTACGTGTGGAGTCTGATTTTAAGTGATCACTTTTCATTGTGAGTTTATGAAATCTTTAAAAGAAGCTGTGAAGGAATGTAATAAATTCGAGAAATAAAGCTGTCTCAAACACCCCACAGATCCCAGTGGATATAATTTCACAGAACTGAGTTACTGCTTAGGACAGCCAAGATATTCTTAATGCTTCTATCTGCAGCCCAAGATTCTCTGATTTACTATTCTAGAGGGGATACAGTCTTCTGGTTAACACGATGAGAAAGAAACAAAAGCTACAAACAAAATATGTGATTTAGCTAACATACTACTGTTTGGTTTTCCAAATCTTGCAGATATTTATTATCACTAGATGCAGGTCTATTATTTCAATGATTCAAATAGTACTGAATGTCAAAAGAAATAAAATCAAATATCTAAAAAACAACAACAGCAACCCCCAAACATGAAACAAAGAAAAAAGAAACACTACAAAGAGAGAAAGGAAGTTCTAGTCATCCTTTTGGATATTTTTGGAAGCCTCAATGCATAAACTCAACTGAAAATGCATATTTTAATGCAGAGTTAACTTATAATTTTTTATAAACCATGAGTTTTCTGTACATTATGAGCATAAAAATCAGAAAATATTAATTCCTAGAAAACATACAAAACAGTCACTTCTTAGTTTGTTGTTATTGTTTAGTTGCTAAATTTGTCTCACTCTTTTGACACCCCATGGACTATAACCTGCCAAACTCTTCTGTCCATAGGATTTCACAGGCAAGAATACTGAAATAGGTCGCCATTTCCTTCTCCATGAGATCTTACTGACCAGAGATCGAACCTGCATTTCCTGCATTGGCAGGTGAATTTCTAAGACTCAGCCACCAAGGAAGCCCCACTTCTTAATAATTAGTACTTTAAAAAAAAATTCAATCTCTTTGTGTACATTCTCCACTATCCTGTAGAAAGCCAAGAAGCTACCAGAGTTTGAGTCTGACAACAAATCCAAAGATTTGCTAGTCTTTATTTTTTGGAACTTGATTAAGTTCTCTTCACTTCTCCATGTTCATTAGTGACATGTTCTGTCTTCAAGGACAAGCATGACTCATTCTTTATCTATACAGCCTTTGTCTTTCTATGACCTGGCATAATAAGGATGGTGAACTCTCTGCTTCAAAGACACCAGCTTCTCATAATCTTACATCACTTACCAATTCTGCTGAGAACCTCTTGCCCTGATATGTGTGCACTCAACTACATTATCTATTTATCATCTTATCATCTGCAGACACATACACTTGTTCTCTATCCTCAGCCCTTTATTTATATCCAGCATGCTACTTTGCACTATTGACTTCCCATGTCCTTTAAGAATCAGGTATTCATTGTGATGGCACATGGCTACCAGCAGCTCTGTGTGTGTTTTTCTCACCTAATCTAGCTTGGTTTGAATCTTTAAACCCGGGCAGAGGTCCTTTAGAAGTTTAGCTTAGAGCCTAGAATAGAGTCTAAATGACTATCCTTGGTGAATTAAATACCTACTGTTTGAGTTCATTTTATTCTTTCAATTTATCATTGGAAATGAAAATATCTTGCCTGCTCTTAACAACTCCAAAATAGAAAGACCAGTTGTGATCATTTGCTTCAAATAATTATGATAGGACACTATTTTATCCGATAGCACTTTTTACTGTATAGTATACTGATACATTTGATCTATTAACAGTATTATAAGTGTGAATTGTGAACATGTCCTTGTGCATGGGAATCATATTAATTAAAATGTCTTAATGTTCCACGAAAGTGTTAGTCGCTCGGTCGTGTCCAAATCTTTGTGATCCCATGGACTGTAGCCTGCCAGGCTACTTTGTCCATTGAATTTTCCAGGCAAGAATACTGGAGTGAATAGCCATGCCCTTCTCCAGGAGGTCTTCCCAACCCAGGGATCAAACTCAGGTCTCCCACATTGCCGGCAGATTCTTTACTGTCTGGGCCACCAGGGAATGTTCTGTAAGATATCCAAATTTTGAAGTTTTTTATAAATCCTGGGGACTTATGCACACTGTGTATATGTAACTAGCACTATAAACCAACATAATAGAGAATATTAAAAAAATATTTCATTTATCAAAAGATAAAGTTGGTTTTTGTTTTTATGTTCTGGCAGATTGAAAAGGGAAGCATTTCTCTTATTTTCAAAACGAAAGTTTATACAACTGCTAAAATTCATATGAAAATAATATAAATGTGAAAATTATTAATTATGCAGATATAACATGAATATAACAGTGAAAGCTTAATAAAACTTTACATTATTTAAAATTACTATATACTGTCATTTTAAAGTAAATTGAATTTTAAAAATTAAAATTATAATAATTTCTGTTAATGTAATCTCTAAATAAATGACACATTAGTTTTAACTAATATTTAATTTACTTTCCCACTGAATATTGTTAACATAGTGGTTCAAATTCTTCCCATGAATAGTTTTAATAAAGATAGAAAATACTGATCTCTATTTGCAAGTTGGAACAGCTTAAATACTTTAATGGATTTCAAATACCATTTAACAAAAAATTAATTTGAAACACAAGAATATTAAGCATAATTTAATGTGCTTGACAGGTAATAAAATATATTTCCATACATGTTATAGATAATAAAGCAAAAATATTTCTAAATTAATAGAAAAATTTAAGTCTATCTTTTCACCTTAATTGTCTGACACTGTTGAAATGCTGCTCATTTTTAAACTATTACAATTTCCTTTCAAGACATACTTAATACCACAATCTCTTCCACCTACCACCTATTTAGTAAAATGGCACAAAGTATAAAAAAGCCCATGTAAGTCCAAACCATTAAGGATATCAAAAGAGGACTGAACTATAAGAAAGAGCTCAGAGACGGAAAGAGGACAGAAGCAACCCCCAAATTATTTCAAGGTAAAGCTGTGAATACTGGAAGTACTGCCAAAAACTCTTCATGGCTTGATAGAGTGAATGCTTAATAAAAAGCAAACCAACCAACAAACCAACATAATGTTTAGTTAAAGGGCACTGTTTGGTAACCAGCTTCAGCAGAGTTCTGTGACTCATTTTGGGGTTCAGTGTTAGGGATAGGCGGAGAAGGCAATGGCACCCCACTCCAGTACGCTTGCCTGGAAAATCCCATGGACAGAGGAGCCTGGTGGGCTGCAGTCCAGGGGGTCGCAAAGAGTCGGACACGACTGAACGACTTCACCTTCCCTTTTCCCTTTCATGCGTTGGAAAAGGAAATGGCAACCCACTCTAGTGTTCTTGCCTGGAGAATCCCAGGGACAGCAGATTCAAGGTAAAGCTGTGAATACTGGAAGTACTGCCAAAAACTCTTCATGGCTTGATAGAGTGAATGCTTAATAAAAAGCAAACCAACCAACAAACCAACATAATGTTTAGTTAAAGGGCACTGTTTGGTAACCAGCTTCAGCAGAGTTCTGTGACTCATTTTGGGGTTCAGTGTTAGGGATAGGCGGAGAAGGCAATGGCACCCCACTCCAGTACGCTTGCCTGGAAAATCCCATGGACAGAGGAGCCTGGTGGGCTGCAGTCCAGGGGGTCGCAAAGAGTCG
This sequence comes from Aepyceros melampus, assembly GCA_006408695.1. NCBI lineage: Eukaryota > Metazoa > Chordata > Mammalia > Artiodactyla > Bovidae > Aepyceros > Aepyceros melampus. The sequence goes on from SJXQ01012333.1 coordinate 185,178, forward strand.
GACACGACTGAACGACTTCACCTTCCCTTTTCCCTTTCATGCGTTGGAAAAGGAAATGGCAACCCACTCTAGTGTTCTTGCCTGGAGAATCCCAGGGACAGCAGAGCCTGGTGGGCTGCCATCTCTGGGGTCGCACAGAGTCGGTCACGACTGAAGCGACTTAGCAGCAGCAGGTAGGGATAGGAGTGTCTGCCCTCATGGCAACAATTAAGCATGAAGCAGATTTTAAGGATGGAATCCTAACTATGGCTGTCAAATTCAGAGCTATTAGAAGTACTTAAATTTAAAAGATTTATTCTACTGCCCTAACTTTTACCCCCAAATAACCTGTAGTAGACACAGTATAGTATCACATGAAAAGGTGATAAATTATGCTTATATATATAAATGGAGAATCTTTATAGAGATAACAATAAAACACTCTAAAGTCCATAATAAAAATCTTGAATAACGGAAATGATATGCTGATGGGTGAAAAAACTCTATATGACAGGTACATCAAGTTTACTCAAATTAATCAATATTTTTAATGAAAGTCCAAGCAAAATTCCATCAAGATTTCAAAAAGAGTTAATATTGTTACTTCATAATTAATGTTAAACTATTATTTTACAAAAACTGCGAACAAATTTTTTAAAAATATTATCAACTATCAGACATATTCTACCAGATATTGATATTTTTAGCTATATAGTTAAAATATTAGGATATTTTAATGATAGATAGAACTTAATATACTTATGTAGTTAAAGAAACAATAATTAAATATGGGATCTCAAGTGGTAGGGGGAAATGAAATAAAAAATAAATGCTGAAATAATTAACGATATATTTATGAAATACTAAAGATAGACCTTTATTTCCCATAGCACAAAAACTCCAAAAATAAAGTACAAATGGGAACACATTAAATAAATATATATAATCATATAGAATATATAAGTTGTATATATAATATACACAAAGTACTTTTTATATACAATAATAATGTACATATGGAAGTAATTGAATAGTTACAGATAATACTTTATTAACTATATGTATAATTATTCAGTGTGCTTCCACCTGTACCTTATCTTGGGGTAATTCTGTTTTTATAGACAGAGAGATATATAATTATGGAAATACACAGAGAGAGGAAAATAGTGTACAATCTTGTTATCTCTTTTACATCTTATCTTAAACAAAGGACTTATTACATAATACATAAAATTGAACATCAAAAAGAGAAAATATGTTAATAGAATGGTTATGGACATATAAACAAACACACATTTGCAAACTAAACAGCAGAAAGTACTGGAATCAAATTTATTAGAACAATCTACAATTTCTTAACAGATAACCCCATTAGAAAAAAATTTCAAAGAATTTTAAGATATTCATGTTCTTACATAAAAATTATTTAAATAAAAAATCAACAACATACTATTTTTCACCAGACTTGTAGACCTCACAATGGATAATAATGTAAAGTTTTGGAATAAAATGAATAACCTCATATTCTTAATACAAAAGTACACCAGTACAAAGTTTTGCAGGAATATGGGGAATAGTATCAACTGTATATATCATTTTATTCAGAAACTCTATTGTTAGTGCATATCTTAAGAACAAATTTGCATATACACTTTAAGACATATACAAAAGTAATGTAGCAATAAAAAATTGGAAATAAGACATGGTTTAAATTTATTTATATTTATGTTACAGTTAGGGCTTCCCAGGTGGCTCAGTGGTTAAGACTCTGACTGCGAAGCAGGAGACACAGGTTCAAACCCTGAGTGAGAAGATTCCCTGAAGAAAGAATAGCAAACCAATCCAATACTCTTGCCTGGGAAATAACACAGACAGAGGAGAGAAGAGACTGGCAGGCTACAAACACGGGGATGCAGAGTTGGACATGACTTAGCAACTAAACAGCAGCATATTATATTTAAATTTCTATGCATAAAGAGTAGCATTAAACATGAGAATAATTATTAAAGGTCACTATGAAGTGATATCCAGGGGATATTAAGAAAAAATAAATTTCAATTACTATATACTTGATTGTACGATTTATGAGAAACAAATAAAATATATTTCTAAATAAATACATACTTATTTAATACACCAGCTCAGTTGCATTTAACTTTTGGAAAAAAGTGATGTTGGGAGCCATTGGTAAGAAGGTAAAGAGGGAATTTCACTTTGTATTTTTTAATAACA